>JAMYWD010000045.1:0-16307 GCA_028583415.1 Protea cynaroides | reverse complement strand
TTTCTATTGTAGGTTTTCTAACTTGAGTAGGAAACTCTTTATGAAAATTTCATCCACCGTTGAATGCTTTAATCAGGTCGTGCGACTTTCATGTGTGGTAACTTTCCTACTCTGATTCGTATTCATTTCGGATCAGATTTTTACATCATATTTCGAGGCAAAATTTGGAAGCCCAAATGAACTCAGATTTTTCTCCACAATACTATTCTAGAAAGCTTGAGACATCATCTTCAAATTTACTGAAAACCACTTTTTAATTTTGGAAATCTTTTCACGTCAAAAACCTATATGAAGCTCAAAACATCAATATTAATAATGTTAGAATTTTCTTATCTTTTAGCAATTAATTCACAAAGTCTCTAAAATATGTTAAACCTATAAAATAAATTCTAATCAGCTCAATAAAGCATAAAACACATTAAAAAACATAGTGCAAAGATAATAAGAATATAAAAAATCACATACTTATTAAATACCCCCATACTTAGCTTTTGCATGTGCTTGGGCAAAATTAATACTAAGCAAACTTTTCTTATTTTTAATCCAATGGAATTAAAAGAATATACACACCACAAATCAAGAACCAGTCTAAGAAATCAAGAGACACCATATGTCATAGTCAAAGGTCACTTGGAAAACATAAACAAAAATCAACATAACAGTTTTATTCAAAAGCAAGAATGCTAAAGCTTAATAGATTTCTTCATGATATTCTCTCTTCTCACTCAAGAATTTAAGGTTTCACTGTTTCACTCAAGATCTTACTATGAAGATGTACTACCATAAGCTTGCTTATTCACAAAAATCTCCACTACTTAGAAAATATTCACACATGAATCAAAAGGTCTTTATAAAGGTTATAATGGGGCTAGGGTTAGAGGTAAGGATAAGAAAAAAGTACTGACGTAAGAACCCAAAAAACTAATAGAGTATTAAGATAAAAATTGAGTAACTAAATGTTTTTTTTTGATAATATAATAACAAGGATAATAAGTCATTCTCATTACATTTCACTTTCTGAAATACAACTTTCATATGTGCCAATAGCACCCTCACACTTGTTCAATATATATTTTCTTCTCAAAACCCATTGAATAATTTTCAATGCTCTACTAGCTCAAAGGTTGGTAAATATAAGAAAAATAAACATTACAATGCTCATACTTTAGGGTGTAATGAAGAATAATGTTTAAAGGCTCAAAGTGGACTCACTAAAGGTAAAAATATATAGGATTGGCTTTTTAAGCTAAGTGGCTGCAGAATCCTAATTGCCTTTATCATTTTCATGCATGCACATATCAATGTAATCTTAAAATAGTTCAAAGCAAGTTTCAGAGATACAAAATCATAACAGAGTATCACTCTTTTAAGAAAAAAAAAGACAGACATGGATGTCTCAATCTATTTGGCTCAAAACCTCTCCTGGGTTTGATTTCGTCTACTAGACATGCATGTTTTACTTTTTAATGTAACGCTCAATGCTTAATCAAAGCTCATGTAGCAAGTTATTTCAACTAATTCATATATGCATCGTTTCATACTCAAATAGCTCCAATCTATAGCATACATGCTCTCTTTAGTTAATTGAAGTGAAAATTTTGAAAAATTCAGCTTAAAAAACCTTTGCACTTTAGAAATAAAGATAGTACCCAACTCTCAAAGCACATTGACACTAAAAGAAACTAAAAATAAAAAAAAGACACAAAACATAACTAAATAATTTTTTTTTAAAGCTAACTAAATTTAGAACTCTAAATAAAACTAAATTTTCTAAGACAGATCCTAATTTCTCCCCCCATACTTAAATCTGACATTGCCCTCAATGAAAAATAATAACGTAAAAGAACGCAATTAGTAGAGAGAAGAAAAACAAATCTGTTTTCTTGGGTTGCCTCCCAAATAGCCCATTTGTTTAACGTCGTTAGTTCGACTCTAGCTTTGTCCATTAATCCTCATAAGTAGGATTTGCTAGTCCCACTTTTTCAACATTATCCATTTGAAAACCATCATAGTAAGGTTTAAGTCTACGACCATTCATCTTAAACATCTTGTTTGTTTTCAAGCTCTTTATTTTCACTATACCATGATGGAAAACATTCGTTACAATAAAAGGACCAACCCAACGAGAACGCAACTTACTTGGAAATAGCTTTAACCATGAATGAAAGAGAAGAACTTTCTGACCATTAATAAAATTCTTCCTAGAAATCATCTTATCATGAAAGGCCTTGGTTTTTGCTTTGTAAATGCTAGAGTTCTCGTATGTATCATTCCTTAACTCCTCAAGTTCTTACAGTTACAACTTCCTTTGAACACTAGCATCAGTCATATTCATATTGCAATGCTTAATTTCCCACTATGCTTTGTGTTCTAATTCCATCGGAAGATGACATGGCTTACCGAAAAGCAATCGGTATGGGGACATTCTAATGGGAGTTTTGTAAGCAGTCTTATACGCCCATAAGGCATCATCTAGTTGCAAACTCTAATCTTTCTTGTTAGGATTTACAGTCTTTTTCAAGATAAACTTTACCTCTCGATTGGACACTTCAGCTTGGCTATTGGTCTGTAGATGATAAGAAGTGGAGACTTTATGTCCAACATGGTATTTCTTAAACAGTGCTTCTATCGTCCTATTACAAAAATGAGTGCCTTTATCACTAATTATGCTCTTCGGCATTTCAAACTTAGCAAAAATATTATTCTTGATTAAATCTGCAATAACTTTGGAATCGTCAATTCTGGTGGCTTTAGCTTCCGTCTATTTAGAAACATAATATACATCTAAAAGGATGTAAAGATTTTCCAATGAAGAAGGAAATGGACCTATAAAATCAATGCCCTTTATATAAAAAATTTCAACAGTTAAAATGGAGGTTTGAGGCATTTGATTCCAATGGGAGATATTACCTGTCCTTTGGCAATTATCGCATGACTTGCAAAATGTGTAGGCATCTTTGAATAATAAAGGCTAGTAGAAACCACTTTCTAGCACCTTGAGGGCAGTCCTCTTTGGTCTGAATGTCCTCCACACACATAAGTATGACAGAAAGTTAGAATCTGAACAGATTCAGTTTCAAATACGCACTTTCTTATGACCTGATCAGCACAATGTTACCACAGGTAAGGGTCATCCCAAACATAACATTTGGCATCACTTTTAATCTTATCCCTCTAAGCACTAATCAAATAAAGAGATAACACTTTAGTGATTAAATAATTTACAATATTTGCATACCATGGTGCTGCTATGTTATGGTTAAACAATTATTCATTAGAAAAAGTTTCATTTAAGGAAAGTTCATGTTCTTCAAGAACTAAATGGCTAAGGTGGTCTGCAACTATATTGTCAACCCCTTTCTTATCTTTAATTTCCAAGTCAAATTCTTGAAGAAGAAGGATCTACCTTATCAGCCTTGGTTTTGCTTCTTTCTTTGTGAGTAGATAGATGCCTAAGAGCTATATGATTAGAAAAAATAAGGAATTTAGCACCTAACAAGTATGATGATATTTTTCTAAAGAAAAAACAACAAATAAAAGTTCTTTTTTTGTGGTAGAATAATTGAGTTGGGCTCCATTCAAAGTTCTGGAGGCATAGGAAATGACATGGGCTGCTTTGCCAACTCGTTGACCCAAGATAGCTCCTACTGCATAGTTGCTCGTGTCACACATGATTTTGAACGATAAGTCTCAGTTCGGTGGTTGTATCACTGGGGCAGTTGTCAAAAGTTCCTCTAATTTGTTAAACACTGCTTTGTACTTTTCATCAAACTCGAAATCCACCTCTTTTTGTAGCAATTTTCATAGAGGTAATGCTATCTATGAAAAATCCTTGATGAATCTTTGATAGAAACCTGCATGGCCAAGAAAAGATCGAACTTCTTGTACAATGGCGGGATAAGGTAAAAGTAAAGTCAGATGCTTAGACTTGTCAACTTCTATTCCTTTAGATGAAATGATGTGCCCTAAAACAATTTCTTGTTCAACCATGAAATGACACTTTTCTCAGTTAAGCACAAGATTTGGTTTCCTTACATCTAATTAGTTATTGACCACATGCTCCACCACTTGTGCGGGCCCCCATCAATTCCTTTGAGTTTCATTCTTGCGAATATACTCCCCAGGTGGGATACTTAATGCATTAGCTACAACACTACACGGGTCAGTGGTATTTGAATCCTTGTTTCTTTTGTGCATGCTAATAATAGAAAAAATCCACGTCGGGAATTATGGACTGACTTGGTGCAGGTTGGGGTGAGGGGAACCCCTTGGCTGGTGGTGGGGGATTTTAATTGCTGTCGGTATGCGCACGAAAAAATTGGTCTAGGCCAGTTTTCAGTGGCTGCGATGGAAGAATTTGAAGCTTTTTTAGATTTTTGCTAACCTTGTGGCACTTTCAGTGACTGGACCCAAGTTCATGTGGATTAATAATCGGGTGGTTAATGTAGTTTTGAATCGTGCAATTTTGGCAATAATGAATGGTTTACCAGCTATGATCAGGGTTTCCAGAGAGTTCTTTCGTGGAATGCTTCTGATCATGTAGCCGTTGTAGTGGGGTGATCTATGGTTCCCAAGCCGCATAATATACCATTCAGAGTTCAATGGTTCTGGATGGACCATCCAAAGTTCATGGTTGTAGTGTCAAAGGTTTGGTAGAACTAGGTTAAGGGTTCCTCATATTTCACCATTCTTGCAAAAATGAAAGCCCTTAAGGTTTGGTTGAGATCTTGGCAAAGGCTATTTTTCCCCAGATTGACTGGAAGGTTCTGCTTACAAAGGTAGGTTTGGAAGATATTCAAGTGACTATGGATGTTGTGGGTTGTAATGATTTGTTGAAATATTAGGAGATTGAGGCTTTCCGTGAGTACGATGAGGCTTGTGATTTGCATGATGCTCTGTGGTTTGAAAAGGGTAGAGTGAACTGGTTGCAATGTGGGGATCAGAATTCCAGGTTCTCCATGCTTTTACTATAGCTAGGAGAAATAGAAGACTGATTCGGGTGCTACGTCGTGAGGATGGTGGGGTGATTGAGGACCAAGAAGATATCAAAAACTATGTAATCAGTTTTTATGAAAATTTCCATCGGGATTCTGGAAGTTTACAGACCTTTGATTTGCCTTGATGTTATTCCAGCATTGGTAACATTGGAGAAAAATATGGTGATGGATATGATGCCTTCAGATGACGAAATTAAGTCCACAGTTTTTGCTATGGATCAAAACAGCTCTCTTGGCCTAGATGGTTTTTCGGGTATGTTCTTTTGTCTTTATTGGGATATTGTGGGTCTGGATGTCTGTGCTGCTACTCGGCCTTTCTTTAATCATGGTATGATGAATGGGGTGAACTGTAATTTTATATCTTTGATTTCCAAAAAAGAGGGGGCTGTATACCTCTTTGATTTTAGACCTATATGTGTGGGAAACTTTCTATATAAGATTGTTTCGAAATTATTATCAACCAGGTTGGGGAGCTTTATGGGAAATCTTGTTTCGATGGAACAGGGAGCCTTCATTAAAGGGAGAGTCATTCATAACAACATTGGTTTGGCTTCGGAGTTAGTTACTGTAATGCACGGGAAAACTAAGAAAGGGAATGTGGCTCTCAAACTTGACATTCATAAAGCATATGATACCAACCAATGGGGTTTCTTGTTCGATGTTTTGTTGAAATTTGGTTTCTCCCAAGTTTTTGTGAATAGAATTAAATTCCTCTTGAAGTTAGCTAGGTTATCTGTTATGGTGAATGGTGGTCCAGTGGGCTTTTTTGGTGTGGAACGAGGTCTCCGGCAAGGGGACCCTCTATCTCCCCTTTTGTTTGTGTTGGCAGAGGAAGTGCTATGTAGGGGGCTGCATAAATTGGTCTCATTTGAAGATATTGTGCCTCTCCTCACATTGCACCTCCCACCTGTCACCTTACTTCCTTGAGTGCCACCTCCAATTGACACATCACACCAGAGCCCATGCCTCCAACCGTCATCACCTTGAGAACCACTCCATCTTACTGCTACACTCCAACTCCCTCAACTTATCTCTTTGAGCCCAACCCTACATCGAGCCACACTCCATCCGTCTCCATCTTACCCACATACACAGCTTTAGCGCCCCACATCACACTCCACCATGCAGCCCTCTAGCTCCTATAAAAACCCCATTTCAACCGAACCTAGAGGAGGATTTTCGGGCTTGGTTTGCTGTAACAGACCATCTTTGAACTGAGCCACCACTGTTGGAGGGTCTGAAGGAAAAAAAAACACCACTGCAACCTTACTCCCCCATTGAACTTCATCACTGAACTAGTCCGACCATCATTCCCCATCTTCTTCTTCCTATTGCAATACCTTACATCCCTTTTGTTGCCATCTTCGACTACCTCTGACACCATCCCCGATCATCATCAGCTACTCTCGCGACCATTAGCAACACCTCAAGTCAAGTTAGTTTTCTTCTTCATCTTCTTGGTTTATAGTGAGTTGCATGCTTGTTGATTATTTTAAAAAAGAAAAAAAAAACTTCTGACTTTTACGTGCATATTTATGTTTTAGTTTTTTGCATCCATATTTCTATCTTTGATACATTAGTTTGCATGTTGTATAGTATTATTTTATTTTTTTTGATATTCGACATCTTATATGGTATTATTTATTTTGATTCTGATTTTTTACAACATATTTGTATCACATTGCATTATTTTAAAATTTTTATGTTATATTGTGTAATATTTTTAGATATCAGTATTTTCCTTTGTTGTGACGTTATATATATAATTATTTTGATATTATTGTATATAATTATTTCAATCTTCGTTGTCATATTGTACATAATAATTTTTTGTATTTAATTATATTAATTTTGTCATATATGTTTTTTTCTTAAATTTTGATCTTATTATGTATTACTATTTTTATTTGATTATTTTTCTTTTGTATAGTGCATAGTTTAATTTTTGATCAGTTTGCACAAATACATAGCACGTACATTTACGTTAGTGCTATCTTAATCTCTGATTATCTCTATCTCACACACTCGCATACTATATTTGTGCACATTGTCATGTTCAGATTATTTGTTTGTTATGTTTGGATCACACTGCCATGTCTTGAGTGTTTGTATACTATCTTTGGATCAACTACCATGTTTTGAATGCTATTACCATGCTTGAATGATATTTATTGCTTTGGCAAGAATTTACTTTTCTGTTACACCCTAGTCAAACTGCCATGCATATACACTGCTAAAGGACATTTCTAGGAGTGGGGACGTGCATTTAGGCACCCACATTCATGGGGGTGGTAAATGTGGAAATGATAAAAAAATCTTTAATCAAGAATGATTAAGCCAAGCCCAACAATTCTAAAATTAGGGTTTTCAGCTCAATGGTAACTTTAGGACGATCCTTACTTCTCAGTTTATCTCCCTTAAGGTGAAAAAACCTAGATAGGTGTGTTGTGAATCCAACCGTTAGATCTCTTAGGATTATCACTCGGTCCTATAGGATTATTCTGACCCACATAGATCACCTTATTGGACTGTGTCTGTCTTATGTGATATCACCTTATTGGACTGTGTCAGTCCTATACTACATCACCTTATTAGACTGTATCAATCCTATTGGACATCACCTTATTGGACTGTATCGGTCCCATACGACATCACCTTATTAGACTGTGTTAGTCCGATGCGACATCACCTTTTTGGATTGTGTCAGTCCTATGCGACATCACCTTATTGGACTGTGTCGGTCCTATTCAACATCACCTTATTGGACTGTGTAGGTCCTATGTGACATCACCTTATTGGACTGTATTGGTCCTATGTGACATCACCTTATTGGATTGTGTCGGTCCTATGCGACATCACCTTATTGGACTGCGTCGGTCCTATTCGACATCACCTTATTGGACTGTGTCAGTCCTATGCGACATCACCTTATTGGACTGTGTCGGTCCTATTTGTCATAACCTGATTGGACTGTGTTGGTCCCATTCGACACCACCTTATTGGATTGTGTCGATCATATGCGACATCATCTTTTTGTACTGTGTCGGTCTAATTCGACATCACCCTTCTCAGACTTAGCCCGTCTTATTCAGTATCATCAAACCACCTTAATGAACTACGTTGTACCTGATTTTCAGGACCTCTGGAATACGTAGGCAATTTAGAGGACTCTCTAAGTACGGTACTCTTAGTCCAAATGGACTATCTAGATTCAATCTCAGCCATTCATCAAGCATAAATCTCAACTTGAACATTGAATCTAATAAAACTCAAGCATAAATCATATCCATAAGCTTTAATAATGATCTGTCTCAAACTACGTTTTGGATTTGATTTTCAGGATGGAATACGTAGGTAATTTGAGATGGACGTCTCAGATTCAATCCAAGACTGAACCATCATTAGGTTTGGTTCTTTGTACAGTACATTGCTTGTTTATTTACTTCAAAACATATTTGGCTAAACCCTAGGTTAGCAAAACGTAGCAATTTTGGTTTAGGACTTCTTCCATTTTACCCTAGTCATTAAGTTGACCAAGTACAGTCAGAATTATAGTCTAATGAAGGTTTAGGAGGCCGAGCTAGATCAAGCGGTTTGGGTGCCTAACACCTTCCCATAACTGTACCTTGAATACTTATTCGATCTCTGAGATAGACCAAAAAGCCAATCTATGGGTCATGAGTCAATATAAGTCTTATCCTACGGTGAGACATCATTTTTAGAAGTCCTAGATCCTTAATCTAGGTGGCGATTCCAAACAAAACATAGATTTTCTCGATACGTCCCGAGGAGGAGGACGAACCTATCTCTCATTGTCCTCACACCTTGGATGGTTATTTAAGAATGGCTAGGGATAAAATCTGATCTAGCTTCTTGTTCAGTTCGAATTACTCATTGTTGCAGGGAGATAAATATTGTAGCTGATAAACTTGTAAAGACTGCTGCTCAGACGTGTCTTTCTCAAACTTGGAGATCTTGTCCTAATCTAGTGGCTAGGGAGGTAGTATGTGATGCTTCCCATATGCCTTGATAATATCATTTTCAATAAGTTTTTTCTTGTTTTGTTGTTCACCCCGGATGGTCCCTGTTGATGGCAATGCCGAAGGTGGGGGGTTTTATCATCCTATTAGGGTGCTCTGTATCTTTTTTTTATTTCTTTTCTAATACATTTTTGGACTTCTAGCAAAAAAAAATAGTGCTTCTTCCATACATTTTTTTTTTGTTGCAATTTTTGTTAAAACTAAAAACAAACAATAGAAAATTCTATTTTATAGGGAAATTTTCCTTTTCAACCTTTTCATGTGAAAAAAACTCTATGATTTTGTAGGATTGTTAAAATCACTAAATCAATATAAAACAAATGGATGAACCAATGGATAGCTTGGGGAAACAATTAGTTGAAATTGAAATGGTATCTTGAAGTGTAGAAGTATAGGTTAAGAACCAATATAGCTCTTTATCAGTGAGGGGAACATAAGCACCTCTTTTCCCTTGATAAACGAAGTGACAGATTTCGTGCTTAAATCCATGCCCATCAGGAATACTGCCAAACCACGTATACCTGATCGACCTGAATTCACTAGTGCCTTGAGTCCCAACCAACGGGCAACCACTGAGTGCACTCCATCACACCCTATCAAGACTTGATGAGCCCCAAAATAATTCTAAATTTTTTTGTATCCAAACAAAAGTGAGACCAAATTAATTTTTATTGATGCTTCACTCACATGGGTACGTACCCTCCCTCTAGATCTCACACCGTCCATTGGGTTCGGAATCACCTCTAAACCGAGAGTCCATTAGACCTATACTGTGAAATTTAGGGACAGGGTACCCACATGGGTAGAGGATCTAGATTCGTCTTGATGTATTTATGTATATATGTATGTATGAATGTATGTATGTATCTATGTAATTTTTCTTACACACCTTTGCTCTGATGGTCATCCCATTGTCTAGACTTATGATGGCAACGGAAGAAGAAAATTCATCATCCATTGCAACTGTTCGGATGGAGGTTAGCTTTGAAGAGAAACAAATGGTTCCAGGGGTCAACTCTCTTGCTAGTGTCTCCAATAAAGCTCTTTTGTGTACTGCTATGGGTCCTTTGCCAGTCCTCCATCAAACATTTGCCACAAGTATACAAGGGCTTTATGATTTATTCGTGTTCAGGTATTTGACATAGTATCAGCTAGAGCAGATATCAATCCGGATTGGCTACGACAAGTTCTAGTTGCGTGCTGACATGTAACCGATACTGATTAAAGAGCAATTAAGAGAAAAAAAAAAGAAGAATTGAATATCAGACCGGCCTCAGCCGAATATTGATTCCTTAAACAATGCTCTCGAGTCAACCTAACAGAGGGGCGATCCTCTCATTCAATATGAAACCTAAAACTCACCCGAATAATGACCATGCGTACTACTTGAGCAACAATAGTTCAGGTTGAATCATCCAAAGGAGGACATGGAAGAAACAATAGAAGAGATAACTCACCCATTATTCCCTGTATAAAATGCTTCTTGGGCAGCTCCATTAGCAACATTTGTGACATATGCCCTGTCAAGAATACCCGAATCAGTCACAGAAAAAATAAAGTTGGACTATAATCAGCCAATTATCTTATTTGTGTTTGTGTGTGAAACTTTTGTTATAATCATATTCAATAGAAAAAAAAAATATAAATCCTGTCATTCCGTATGTCCACTAAAAAAAAAACAAGGAATGACCAATACATCTTTGATAATGACATAATCTTTCAAACTAAATTTGAAATCCTTTTTTTATCATTATCTTAAATAATTTTTTGAACTAAAAGAAACAACAATAAAAGGAAAATCACAATTTCTTAATTCACCTCTTTGATGATAATCTCTCTACGCCACTCTATTGAGGGAAAAAAATCATTTGTAGCACTTTGTTATGGCAGAGTGTATCTTGACCATTGAGAGTGCATCGGTCACTGTCAGTACCAGTTTTGCCCTGTAGGGAATCCCCACTCCCGTTACGACATTCAATTGGAGGGGCATTGTGAAACCTACATGCAAATTTCGGAGATGAATTTCTTTTAAGGGTGGGGGAGTTGTAAGACCTGCACTCCATGAACCCGATCTAAACCTTGAATTCATGTCGTAACAAGTCTTTCAATCATCACCAGGCCAGACGGGACGAGCGGATGATAAACAGGTACGAAACGGACCATTTAAGTATGAATTTTGTTCATACTGGTCGATGGTACCAGGCGACCGGTATAGCCTGCGCAGCAGACTATGAAGATCCGGAATCGGATCTCTACGGGTCCTACTTTCCAAATTCCAAACCCTAGGACTTTCCTAATCCTAGGAGGCTTCCTAAACCTAAACCCAGCCTATATAAACCCCTCTAAACCTCCTAGAATCCCTTCCATTGATCCTCACAAACCCTAGAAAGGAGAAAGAGGCTGAAGAAGGAGGAGAAGCTAGGAAGAGCCGATATTGCCGTTCGACGAAGAACACCTTACCGCCAGTCGACGGTGAGTGCTTAAACCTTCTTTTACATTATGACTCTAGGATTATGACTCTAGGATGGTCAGGTTGCTTTGATCAATACCATGCAAAACAGGTATTGATCTAAAACCCTATTTTGCCGATAAACCCTATTTTTGCTGACAAACCCTAATCTAGTCGGTAAACCCTAGATTCGAGTTCTAGGAAGAAGACCATCAAAACTAGGACTTGAATAGAGTTGGAAACAACTCTAACTCAGTGCTCAGACCTAGAATGTGTAGGAGGAACCCTAGGATCAATAGGGGATGTTCGACGGCAGTCGAGAACCGGACGTATGGTCTTCCAGAGACATACCGGTCGACTATACCGGTTGCACCCTGTGCGACCAGTACTGCGACTGGTACCTTCCGGGGGCTGGTCTGTGGAGACCGGCTGACCATACCAGTCGCAGGTTCCCCACAGTGCTGTGACCATACTGTGATCGGTCAGCTCTGTGAGATGTGTTTTGTTATCGTTGGTTTTTCGACCAACATAAAACCTAAGAAAACTATTCTAACTAAACCCTAATATTGTATAGGACTTTGTGATAGTACGTTTGGATTTTGCGACGTGGAGCAAGCTATCAAACGAGCGTCAGGTAAGGAAATCAAACCTAAACCCTAATAATCTAATGGACTGTAAACTGTTGTTAATAACTATGATTCTATGGATTGATGTTTGTGCATACTCGCATGTCATCCTTTACTTTCAGTTATTATTATTGTTCATGCATACTCGCTATGGTAGGATGTTATTGTTAGGCATGTGATTGTTTTCGTTGGTGTGTGGAATGGGAAGGGCCTGGGGTCTGGGATCATTCCTCACACTAGCACCTTTTTGTAGTGTTCTATCTTAGCATACTTGGTGCGGGTAGGACATCAGGGGGAGGACGTGGTACTGTGGTCTCCAGCCTGGCCACCAGACTCTAGCTCTATCTCTATGCCGTAGGGAGTTATGTTGGGATAGGGTCTATCTGTCGTATTGTTCTGTCTTAGCATGCTTGGTGCGGGTAGGGCATCAGGGGGAGGACGTGGTATTGTGGTCTTTTGGCCTGGCCACCAGACTCTAGCTCTATCTCTATGCCATAGGGAACTGTGTTGGGATAGAGCCTACTGTGATGACATATAGGATTGGTTAGTTACAAGTCCAGTTTGCAAGCCCTCGCCAATAGGGGCTTACGTGTTGGTATGGGTAGGGCATCAGGGAAGGTGTTGGCGATGTTGATCGGGACACCTTAGCTGTATCTCTATTCCATGGTGGGTGCATGTAGGATGGCAGTGGTGTGATCTACTGGGCAGCTTCACACACTCGTGTATAGAGGTGCGGTGGCTACCAATCCTTTCTATAGCACATTGCAAACTTAAACCAAACCATAATATAATATGATTGTTACTCATGCATATAAATGTTACATTGTCTGATTGTCTTACTGAGCTAAGTTGTGAGCTCGCCCTTGTATATACACCATTTTTTAGATGTTGATGCAGGTTACATGGTGGACGACTACATGAGCGCGCCGGCGTATGGAGGCGTGACTGCTCTGGATGTGCAGGCAGGAGATGACGAGCATGACGCTTCATGCGAGTGCCCTTTCTGCGTGTACCTTTAGGATTTGATTTGATTTTATTTATTTTAATTATTTTCAGTTGGGATGAAGTTGATGTAAAGATATTATTTAAGTTTCAATTATTTGAATAATTGAATATTTTATTTAAATTTATCAATAGATTACTCAGTTCATTTTATTAAAGACTTTCGCTGTATTTATTATTATTCTGATTGTGGTTATGTGCAATGGTTTGTATGAGTGGACACGGTTTTATTGAGATCTTGGTGTGAGTCGTTGGTTTAGTAACAGTTTACTCACACTTCTGGTTCAGCCGGAATTGGGGTGTGACAGGCATTCTAGTCATTTAGATTTTTTATGAAAAAAATTGATAAAAAAAAATTATGAGTATAAAAAAAAAAACCACCTTTTATCATGGGCCCGATTTTCGAATTGATAAGATTTAGATAGATTTAGTTTTTTAAAATGGGTTGAGCTTATGCATGGGTTTTATATTAGTGGGTTTTGGGTTATTTTTTCAAATGGACTCAAGATAATACACTAGATATTAGGGCCAAGAGTGGGGTAAATTTGGGCGTCAAGGGGATTAATAAAAATCCATAAAACCCTAAATTAGAGGATTGAAGAAAGAGGAGGAAGAGAAAAAAGCAGAGAGAGAGAGAGGCGGTGAGAGAGAACCTACTGGAGGGGAAGAGGGGGAGGTCGACACCTCATCCATCTTCCCTGAAATCCCTCCTCCAAAACCGTCGACTACCTCTCCAGCCTACCTATCCAGCTGCTGCCACCTCTTGTTGAGCCCAACACCTACCACTCTATCTAGATCGTTGACACCTCATAGCCCAACCATGCTGTCTAAGAGAGATAAAAGCGCCAAAGCAAAGGAGAAGAAGAGGAAATGTGGGGGTTCAGCAGTGAGAGTAGAGAGAAAATCAGAGGAAGAATAGTTGGAGATTAAGGGCTGCTGAAATGAGAAAAGAATGGAGTGAGAACCAAGGAGTGTCGACTAGATTGGGGAAATAGAGAACTGCAAGAAGAAGAGAAGGTGATTTCGGTTGCTGTTGCAAAGGTAAAGAGAGGAGAGAAGAAGCAAATCCAGAAGAAGAAGGACACGCTGTGGTTGGAGCTTGGAAATCCAATAAGCCAAATCGACTCCAACAACCTCTTGTAGCTTCGGTTCAGGTGAATACTACCTCTTCCAATCTTATTTTATTTTTGATTTCATTTTGTCTATGTGCTGAAATCCTTTGAGTCATTTGTCTATCTTGTTGCTTATTCCTCCATTTTAGTTTTATTTCTATGATTCTTTTATGCTTGTGTTTCAGTTCATTGTAGTTTCGGTGTATAGGTTTCTTCCTCTCCCTGTCTATAGTTTTCTCACGAAACAGATTCGATTTCTTAGTAGTTTTAAGTATTGAATGCCTTTTCTCATGATTTCAATAATCTGATCTTGTTTCAGAAATTTTGGTATAAAAGGTTTTCGGATAGGTGATGATTTTAGGCACGGTTTCTCTTACTATTTGGTTTTTCAATAAGTTTCGGTTAGGGTATTAGGTGAAACTCTCTCTGTTTTGTTTAACTTTTTTTTTAATTAGTTCACTTCTGTCTTTCTATTGTTTCTCTCTTCCTTATTTCTTTTGTGGTTTTGTTTTATTACTGTGTGGAATAGCTATCCTGTATTTGGTTTTTTCTTTTGGATCTTCTATGGTGTCATATATACTTCAGCAGGGTAATATGGTACCATGGAGGTGTTGGACTTTGTGTTGTCATTGTTGGCAACTTGGCTGATGTGACAGTATTTGTGAGCATTCAGTCAGAGAAATGAGGAGAGAGAGTGTTAGTGTAAGAGAGAGAGTGTTAGTGCAATGACATAATGAAGCAGTGTATTCTACAGTGTTCTACATCTCTTATAGTGTGTTTCAGATGGTTTGCAACGAGTTGAATAATATTCTACATTGAATTTGATGAGAGAGATTGTCTGTGGACCCCATTGGTGATGTGGCATAGTTTCTGGTGATGTGGCCAAGTTTCTGATGATGTGGTAGTGTTTCCATTGGTCTGGCAGTGTTTCTGAAGTGTTGCAGCATCTTAAAGAATGAAATAAAGAAAGAAGATGTAGAGAGAGAAGGAGGAGAGAGAAAGTAGAGAGAATGAGGAGAGAGAAAATATTGGTGGCTCCCGCAGCAGGTTCATGGAAATCCAATAGTGGAAAGATGTAGAGCGTTGAGTTATCTTTCCAACGCAACTTGAATCACTCAATTCTGACGTCGGATGAGAGAGATATCGCAATTTCCGTCGGATCGCTTGAAAAAGTCATTAAAACATTTGTTAGGGGGCATTTTGGGTAAGAAGAAATGTAGAAGATTCCAGATCGGCGGCCAGAAATGAGCCACGGTGCTCAGATCCACTTTGAATGGATCAGATCAAGGCGGGCTTGAGTGTAATGCGGCGGCAACGTCGAGATTCCATCGCGAGGCTTTTGATTGGTCGTCAGCAAGTTAATACAATACTCCGTGACGCATGAAGCAGATTACCTAATCCCGTGTGGTGCGTCCATCATATGGCGGCGCTCCAGATTCTAATCTTGTGGCTGCGCACTACTCCGATTCTCAGAGGCGTGATTTGTTCAGATCCGACGGCCTCTGGTCGATCCCGCCATTTTAAGAATATCGAACAATCGATATTAAAGATTCTCCGAGCTCCAATGCGATCTCGAAAACACATCAGCGCGGCGCGGCTACGGTGCGGCAAGGGTGTGCGGTAATGATAGGAAAGATTCCATTTTGTTATTTCTGGTTGGCCGAACTTCAAACTGCCATAACTTTCTCATCCTAGCTCCAAATCAGTCCATTCAAGTTGCAGTTTCTATATTTTTGGATTGCTCTATACATTGGGTGCAGTTGGGAGTCGAAAAAATGAAGAGAAAAATTGAAAAGAACTTTTTGAATGCAGAGAGAAGGATTTCTAGGGTTTCGTATCCTGTGGGAGTGATCAATCACCAACTACCTCTTCTTTGTGCATCAATGGAGTGCTAAATCCCTATGAGAGGTTAGTAGAGCGTTTATGTTTACATTCATGGTGATTATGGGTTGTGTGGAAGAGATTGGAAGCCTGTGGATGAGGTGTGCTCTGTGAATCGATCTCTATCATCATTGAAGAATTTGTTGGAGAGTACCCGAGAGCGATGTGAAGCTTAGAGATATTGTTGGTCATTTGAAAGC
>JAMYWD010000449.1:0-19465 GCA_028583415.1 Protea cynaroides | reverse complement strand
GGTATTTGGGGATAGGTGTTTGAAGCTAGGAGGAGGTATTTGGGGCTAGGAGTAGGTATTTGGGGCTAAGTGTTTGGAGCTAGGAGTAGGTATATGGGGCTGGCGTGGTTGTCGGGTGAGTGTGGGATGACCGGCGAGTAACAATGGGTTCAAAAAAAATATGAAGGTGTGGTAAGGGCTGGGTAGGACTGACGGGAGGGTTTGAGAGGGTAGAGAGGGATGGCGGTAGGATGTGGAGAGAAGAAGAGAAGAGAAAAAGATCAGGTATCTTACGTTAGCTCTGATACCATGTCAAGTTTCCAACTCAAAAGTTCAAACTAGTAAGTGGAGGGACTCTCCATATATAAAACCACAGGATTCCAATCTCATTAGCAATGTGGGACTATTCCCAATACTCCTCCTTACATGTAACCCCGCCATTAGGTGATGTACATGTGGTAGTATATGTGGCAATACATGGCACTTTTTCAGGTGACTGGTCCCTCTTCTTGGGTGACTGATCCCTCTTTGGGTGATATATAGTCCCTCTTTTGGGTGATCGTCCCACTTTGGGTGACCATAGTCCCTTTTCTGTGCATCTGACGTCCCTCTTTCGGTGACTTGGCCTCTTTTTTTAGGGTTATTATGAGAGGGAACCTAGAGCTTTGATATCATGTTGATTAAGAGAAAGAATAAGTGAGAGTTAATTATTCTCCCACCATCTCACCTTTATTTATAAGAAAAGAGATTACAATCTAATAGGAGTCCTAGAGAGACTAGGAGGCCTAGTGAACTTAGGAAAGAAAGAGTCCTAGTTAACAAAGGAAATACAAAGGAAATAAGGAAATAAAACAAACATAATATAAGAGTCCTATATACTAAGGACGACATTCAACAACCTAAAGTTATAAGGAAGATTGGTTAAAGCATTAAAAACCTCCCTGATTTCCAAAACCGTCCTTCCACAAGTTGGGACAAAATTATTTTCAAATTGAACAATAAATGAAAAGTGGTCATAAAAACAAGGGAGCCATATTAAATTTAGTAAGAACTTAGTATGTTTGTGGAATAAGTTCGCTAGTATGTTTGTGGAATAAGCATGCTAGTATGCTTGTGGAATAAATAGTTTTCAATGAAAAGTACAAACTTCGCTTCATGCATAATTGCCTATAACCTGTTCAGCTGGCTAATTATAAACCTTTGGCACCATTTCTCCATGGTCTGCTGCACTGAAATACATCCCTCTCAGCCTTCTAAATAAGCCACTATATAGCCACTATATCTCTGGCAAATAAGACCAACAGTTGGTGTATACACAATAGGTGCATATTCTTCAATGTTGTCTATTAAAACCTGTCAAATCAAGGGAGGCTGTCAATTCAAGAATGTAGTAAAGCAAGACTAAGATTTCAAGCATGACATGTTGGCAGCAACTCTATAGCATAACCGGAGACATTCTTTGGTGTCAAAAGTTTGGTGTCATCGGTAATATGAAGTTATGAACAACCAAACCAATGGAAAGTCACAAGCTCACCTTGTAGTACATTGCTTCATTTTGGTTGTGCAACCTATTGAGTATCCACCACTTGGCCAAAGCATTTCGATCTGATGGTCCATCTCTTGATTGCACTTCAAGCCTTTTCAAGTCTACCACTGTGAATGAACAGGTTAAAAACACTAGTTTAAAGAACATATGATAAGAAAGAAGCATGACCTATATCACAAATCCAAATCCACATTCCCAGAAATGGTTGAAAGGATTCTTCTTACCCCATGGTTCAAGTGTTACCAATGATCTTGTGTACTGACACTTCTAGCACATGAAACTAGCAGCCTCACAGCATATGGGCACCCAAAAAAGACCCTCAAGTTCTTCTTCTCTTCAACAATTCATAGTTACAAACTCTTTTTTGGATCAGTTGTAGGGTTGAAAACTTGAAATGATCATACATGAGAACCAACCTACGATACCATCAAATATCTTAGATGGTTCATCCTCTCAGGAGAGCCCTTCTACACCTAAACTTAGCTCCAGGAAATGCAGCTACGGAGCTCCATAGAGTGTTGAGTATCCACCACTTGGCTGCCACATAATTATGATGACAAACTATTTAGCCCATGTAAATTACATATAAGGGACACTTCATTTTTTAAAAACCATATCTATCTTAAACAACATCAAACTCTTCAAAACCTTTATAAACCAAAAGAGTTTCCATGATGGATGCTTTTGATATCAAATACCATTTCAATGTCACACTACCAGCATGCACATCACTGATCACACCATACAACTACCACATCTAGCATGCTAACACCCTCCAAAATCACAAAGGCCAACTAACAGCAAAGAAATGCAAAACAGCACATTACCATCAAGTAGCATTATGGCACCCAAATGGGCACAGACCTAGTCATAGGCAGTAGGCACACAAAGACCATTAAAGCACCAATGTATACCCATCTGGCCATCTGCAATCCCTAGACACCTGTCTTACTGTCACACAGTGATTTGCTAACACTACAATCCAGCACTGTGGGATGTCAAACGTATCAAAGGTTCAGCTGCAAGAAAAGTTGGGGGGAAAGCAGGGCCAACTGGCACATTAACACCCCAGCAGAGAGGGGCTAAAAGGCTCAATGAGAAGTACAAGCATGCACACAAGTCATAGTCCTATCCACATGAAGTAAGGTTCTACAAGAATTTTCAAAAGGGTCATAAAAGGATCAGATTCAAGCTGGATTTGAGCAAAGTGGATCCCATCAAATTATAATAAGAGGTTAACCAGATCTGTTTAACACACTGTCTTCCGAGATCCAAATTCAAAGCTATTAAGGAGTCTGATCTTCAGACCCGGATATCCAATTAAATAAGCTACGCCGTAGTTACTCTGTATCCTTGGCACAGTAAGCTGCCATACGTCATTCAGCTTTTGAATATCTCAACAAGGCAAAGTTATCATACACAACATAATTGATTTTTGATATTTGCGCAAGACTATTATGTCTCCTCCTTGGAGAAAGAGACCTTGTTTTGATTATTAGGATATCCTTGCTTTACAATTCCTTTGATTATTACCTCCACAAGTGCAAACTAGTCTCTCCATGTCCAAGGTGGTAGAAATCAACTAAACCATCGGTAAAGAGGGCCTTGCTTTTTTACTATTAGGACACCCTTGCTTTCTTCCTCTCCGATTACTACCTCCACAAATCTAAGGCAGTTGAAAATCAGGTAAACCATCAGTAAAGAAGGCCTCATATTATTAGGATATCATTGGCTCCTTTTCTCTCTGATTATTACCTATAAAAAAAAACCACTATCTTTTTATCCAAGGTAGAGTAAAACTGCCACGGTAACAGCTTGGGCAAATGGCTACTGCCACAATAACTCAGAGCCAAATAGCACCATACCATCACTATAATATATGTTTCTGGCACATTTTAAATCTATTATCCACTTTATACAACCAGCTATCACCCTGGCCATATGGAACTCTCTAGCTAGCTTAATCTGCCTTGTTTCATGGTAGATCTACCTTTAACTTGTAGAATCTCATATGCTACATATTCAAATGTATCAGGATCCAAGATACATATAAAATTTTATTCAAAGAGAAAAGAAAATGGATTCACTTACTAAGGACTAGTTAATCAACCCAAAAGGTGGGTCATCCAACTTATAGGGCATAGAATACAGTCTCTGTCAGCCTGCATTACAAGCATTAAAACTAAGGATAGAAATACAAGAAATCCTTAGCAAAAGGAGGGAAAAATAAACTTGATATGAACACTTCACACATAGCTGCGACAGAGTATATCAACCAGTTGAGCAAAAAGACACAATCTGACAGCTACAGTTCATGCCACATGAGTTTCACATTCTCAGAGGCATTTGTACGTCTTTAGAGAGTTCAATAACTCTGTCCATTTGTTGAATGGCAGTAAGTATTTTGGTTTCAGTAACAACAAAACAATGGAGGTTCGGAAAAGCTTAAAAACCTTCCACTGATCTTTCACAGACATTCCCAGTGAAAGTACAATCAAATAAACACAGGTGGTTAGAAACCCATGTTACCCCCCCCCCCTTAAAAAAGGAGAATAGAAACTTACTGAACAGATCAATTTGTTGTTGGGAAGTCATAACACTTGGAGGGGGGAAGACCACAAAGATTAAGACAATCTCGCTCTCTTACAGAGAAAGCTGTTCCCTGGTTTACATAAAGTAATAAAATCAAAATATTTCCAGTTATTTATCGAATGTGCTTCTCTTGATCGTCCCAAATGTTACCAAGTATCAGCAAACTCACTTAACCAAAAAAAAGAATCAGCAAACTTCAGCATAAAACTAACCAATTTGAAATCCTAAAAAACACAAAAAACCCTACAACCAAGGAAGAATTTAATGAACATTTCATGTATAGCTCTGCACTTTGTAATCCAAAGACAGTTCTGAATTCCTATGTTTAAAATCTAAGGTCGTGGTCACGATAGATTGAAGATGAAGAGATCAATAAAGAAACGGAAGATTGACCTTATATGGATCGTCACGAATATCGAGGCTGTGCTTGTGGACTATAATAGGGCGAGAGCCTTCAGTAGTGGTGAAAGATCTTCTGTCGATCATCATCATTGGCATCATTTCCATTCGTTGCTTAAGGCTTTTGATGATTGACGACAACAGTGGGAGCTGAGAGTAGAAGTTCGACATTTTCTTGTTGCAGAACTGAGAAGAGATAGGAGAGTAGAGACTAAAGACCAAGAATCAGTTGACTCAGGTAAGCACTCTTTTTTAATGAAAAGGGACCGCAGAATGAGGGGAACAGAAAAAGACAGGACTGTGGTAATGGTAATGCTGGCCATAGATCCACATTCAACTGTGGAATCAGCCAATCATGACGGCTTTTGTGCTAGAGAAGGTAGATCGGATGATTCTCTTTTCACAATCATTCTTTCTTACAGTAAGGAAAGAGACAAGAGGTTACGTTCTTTCCTTTCCCTCCATGCCTTTTCTTTTGGATGTCCCAAACACTGACATATGAGATTCTTACAGAGGATACTTACCCACAGGATAATATAAATCCACAAGTCTTCATTTAGCAGATCTCTCTGAAATTCTCTTACTGCTTAGCTTCTACAGCAGAAATCTCGGATCAGTCCATATAATGTCTAAATAGAGAGAAGCCTGTGTTGGTAATAACAGTTGTATGGCCTAAAATGAGCCCATAGCCCAATAATACAATTATCTGTGTTAGTAATAACGGTAATATGGCCTAAAAAGAGCCTGCAGCCTAGTTATACAATTTCCTATATCTTCCATTCATTCTTGAGCTAGAGAGAACAATTATACAAATTAACATACTGAATCACTCCTATAATTAATTTTATAATTTACAAGAGAAGCAGAAACAAGAAACCTGTCATGCACATGAAACAAGGAGACAAACAAGATTGTTAGCTCCCCCCTTCCCTTTTTCACTTCATTTCACTCAATATCTGTGGATCATCAAGAAGTAACCCGCAACCACCAATGGATCTCTCCCATTTCTCCTCAAACTCCACATCTGATGCAGTCCAAGTTACGCAAGAAGGATTGCTACCCTTGGAGATAACAAGAAGCCTTAAGAAAATAATAGCGACCTTCTGAAAAACAAAGCATTCAATCCGTTTCTTGTTCAGCCCAATATCCCATCGTAATGTGACATTGTCTTTGCTTTGTGATTCTTTCATCATCTGTAACAGATTTGTAATCATGAGATGTTGCCTAATAAACTTAAGGCAGAGAAATAATAATTATGGCAACAATGATATCCAAAGATCAAGGAAAATGAAAAAGAAAAAAAAAAGAACTGAATGCATGCCTCAAAAATATAAACAAAAGTAATGCATACTTTATCATAATCAGCTTCCAGCTTGACCAGTGTTGCAAATACATTTTGATACTGAGACATAAATGGAGGAAGATCATTAAAGGTAACCATCGGGAACAGCCAATGCATTTCTAATGTGTATTTCCATTTAAACTTCCAAAATTTAGCCTTCTTATGGTAATCTTAAGTACCTGATAAGCATCTTCATATTTTAAGGCCACAGTCTAAGGTTCGTCATCCACTCCAGGCTTCTCAAGATCTTCAAGAGTGGCATCGGGATTTGTTTTCCAAAACTCTTCCACCTTGTCTATCTGTTGCACACTACTTTGGCGCGCTCTCAATTGTTCTTGTTCAGACGGAATCTTGCAATGCAGACAATTAGTTAATTCAAGTAAGTCCCTTGAGAATAACATAGAGAATCGAACAGATAAAAATAAACCCCAAAAACATAAAAAATATACCCTCACAAGCCATGGCAAGAAACATCGATCATCAATAAGAGGACACCACTGACTGAAGTCCCAGTTCATGTCCTTCAAAGCATTGACACTCAAACAAGGTTCCCAACAAAGAAGAAGAACCATACTCCCCGTCTTAGCAGAAATAAATCCAAGAAGGAACACATTTCAGCAGCCACAGTTATAGCACTCGAGTATGGTATCTCCAAGAGGACTGTCTGATCAGTAAAGATATTCTTCTCCCCAACTTATAATGTGAAAACTGTTAATGGTAATATCTCTCTCTCTCTCTCCCCCCCCCCAACCCAAAAAAAAAAAGATTCATCTTAATGATGGAAATGAGAATAATGCAACGTAGGCATTCCAAGATTAAAAAATCACATTCAAATAAATGCAAATCAAGACAAGAAAACATGAGCACACATGTCCAAAAGGTAAATTATCAGTAGGTAATCAGAACTCTACACAGCTTTTAACATAATAGGATCACTTAAAAGCAGTTTCTAGGGGAAGAATATTTGTAACTTAACTAGCGCTACAGCCACCATTACTAAAAATGGGGGGCCTTTTACATCTTGAATTAATACAATATGCAAGACTATGATTGACCGCTGTACCATAAGCAACTAGTAAATGTCATTCTAACAAGAGCAGCGAATATCAGATTAAAAAAAAAAAAAACCTTAAAAACAGCATATATGGCTTTGAAAATAACATTGTGTAATGTGGAAGGTGACCATGTTCATATGTTAATATTGTAATAAGCATATCTAGCAAATTGTGCCATATACATTGTGCATGGGTATCTGTACATGTGACTAAGAATTTCTGCAAGTAGCATTCTGCAGGAAAAGAAAATTCATAATATATACAGCATATGATGAAAGTTAAGTTATGTTGTACAATTGGTGTAGAGATGAAGAATAGAGTATTTAAATCCAAAGACTTAAGAAACAATCTGAAACCTTCTCCATAAAGCATGACATTCAATGGTATGGGGAACCGAAATTGCAATTCACAACACAAGCCGGATTCCAAACCCCACAGTACCTACAAGCAAGCTCCGTCAAATTGCCCTTCCCGTACTCATAATTTTTGTCCTCACCAGTCTCCTCAAAGTTCAAACCACTCATTCCCGCCGCTAGAACATCCACAGCAGCCTTTTTAGGTACTACATGCACAAGACTAAAATATTCAAAACATTAATTAAATTAAACTAAATGTCCTAGAAAACTTGCAAAATTAAGCTAAATATAATCAAGAATATACTAAATAATTCCACGTATATCAAACACCCCCAAACTTACATATTTGCTTGTCCTTAAGCAAAAGAAAAACCACATTTAGAACAATGGACACGAAGCATATTTAGAATCACTCCTCACATCCAAGACTCCTACCATGCAAACATCAAATCTTCAACATTAACACAACAATAGCAAATAAAGAAAACTAAACATACTCATGTTCTCCAATTCAAACATCCATACATAATTCTAAACTAATCATGTTTATCATGCAACCAACATAATCTATTCATGTAACAACTAAACTTGCAATCATCCCTTCTCACTACTACAAACAATGGTAGCAAACTAGGGGTCTCTCTTTTTTTTTTCTTTTTTTTTTCTTTTTCTTTTTCTTTTTTTATGGTGGTTGCATTTTATGCTCTCCCACCTCAAGCAATGTTCGGTATAATGATTGCATTTTATGCTCTCCCACTATACACATGTGTTTATGGTTGAGTAAAAATTTTATTGATCATTTCTCAATTCCACCACATGCTTTCCCATTAGCTTGATTATTTTTTTTTGCATAATAACTTTCTCTCTTTTTTTCTTTTTTTTTTATTATGGTGGTTGCATTTTATGCTCTCCCACCTCAAGCAATGTTCGGTATAGTGATTGCATTTTATGCTCTCCCACTACACACATGTGTTTATGGTTGAGTAAAAATATTCGTTTCTCAATTCCACCACATGCTTTCCCATTAGCTTAAATTTCTTCTTTTTTTCTTTTGCATAATGCCACCCTATTTACTTAAACCATGTTTAGGCCTAGATCAAAGGGAATACTTACAAGAAAAGAAGTGCACTCATATTTTATGCATAGTCACACAACTCACACAACTTTGCCTAGAACATGTTTTTCAATAATCTTTAAAAGAAAACAAGCATGCTTAATCTCGCTTTATAAGATATTGATATTCTAAGTTAAAACTTCAATGCTTAAACATGACTAGAAACCTGAATGTAAATCATGACTCCACGTAACAAGTTCATTCTTCTTATTCTTTCACAAAAACTTTTAGTTCTAGGGATAGCCAATGATGCATAATTTCTCCGAAATGAATATGCATTTTTTTTTTTCAAAAATTACACCTAGTAGTTAAACAGGCATAAGAATTATCCATCACTCCCCACCCAAACTTAATTTTAACAATGTCATCAATGTGAAAGTAAATAAGAAAGGAAGAATAATATTCAAACCGGTTTATTGCACCATGTACTCGTACCTGAACAACACAACCAAAAGAGGGCAACTACAGTCATATTTATTCAACAACTAGAAGAAAACAAAAAAAAAATTAATAAAAAAGAAAGAAAAAGATAGAATAGTATAGCTTGGGTTACCTCCCAGGAAACACTTGTTTATAGTCGTTAGCTTGACTACCAATCCATCAACCGTAGCTAGGTTCTTCCAAGGAGTATGTCACTCATTTAAGTACCACATCACCAATAAGATAGGACTTCAGACGTTGCCCATTCACCTTGAATGTACCAATAGCCTCACTATGAACATCAACATCACCATATGGATACACTTTTGTTGCCATGAATGGGCCAGACCACCTAGACCGAAGCTTGCCTGGGATTAGCTAAAGTCGTAAATTGAAGAGTAGTACTCGTTGTCCAACCTCAAAGTCTCTTTTCTGAATACATAAATCTGCTAGCACACATGTCCAAAAGGTAAATTATCAGTAGGTAATCAGAACTCTACATAGCTTTTATCATAATAGTATCACTTAAAAGCATTTTCTAGGGAAAGAATATTTGTAACTTAACTAGGGCTACAGTCACCATTACTAAAAGGGGGGGGGGGGGTCTTTTACATCATCCTGCATTAATACAGTATGCAAGACTATGATTGACCGCTATACCATAAGCAACTGGTAAATGTCATTCTAACAAGAGCAGCAAATATCAGATTAAAAAAAAAAAAAAAAAAACCCTTAAAAGCAGCATATATGGCTTTGAAAATAACATTGTGTAATGTGGAAAGTGACCATGTTTGTATGTTAATATTGTAATAAGCAAATCTAGCAAATTGTGTCATATATATTGTACATGGGTATCTGTACATGTGACAAGAATTTCTACAAGTAGTATTTTGTAGGAAAAGAAAATTCATAATATATACAGCATAGCATATGATGAAAGTTAAGTTATGTTGTACAATTAGTGTTAGAATATTTAAATCCAAAGACTTAAAGGCACCTTCTCTATAAAGCACGACATTCAGTGGTATAGGGACCGAAATTGCAACCCACAACACAAGCCGGATTCCGAACCCCACAGTACCTACAAGCATGCTCCATCAAATTGCCCCTCCCGTACTCGTAATTTTCGTCCTCACCGGTCTCCTCGAAGCTCAGACCACTCATTCCCGCCGCTAGAACATCCACGGCAGCCTGGTTACTACTTCCGCCACTGCTGCTACCACCACCACCATCCCTACCCTTGGAAACACTACCAGGACCATCAGATACAGGGCCGCCACTCTCAGCCTGGAGATCGGCACCACGATCAGAAGGGTCAGAGACGGAATCAGACGTAGAAGGCCAGACCGAAGCCCTGATAGGCTGCGAAAGGTAATGGAGAAGAAGAGAAAAAGAAGCAGAGGATGACACAGAGAAGTAGAAGAAGAAGAAATTGCAGGCAAGGAGAGTTGTTGTTGGGAAGTCATAACACTTGGACGGAGAAGAGCACGAAGATCAAGATGATCTCGCTCTCTCACGGAGAAAGCTGTCCCTGGTTTACGTAAAGTAAGAAAATCAGATTTATTTCAAGTTATTTATCGAATGTGCTTTTCTCGGTCTTTCCAAACGTTACCAAGTATCAGCGAACTCACTTAACCCAAAAAAAGAATCAGCGAACTTCAGCATAAAACTAACCAATTTGAAATCCTAAGCACACAAGAAAACCGGCAACTAAGGAAGAATTTAATGAAGATTTCTTGTACAGCTCTGCACTTTGTAATCCAAAGACAATTCTGAACTTCTATGCTCAAAATCTGAGATTGTGGTCACGATAGATTGAAATTGAAGAGATTAAAGAATCAGAAGACTGACCTTATTGAACCATGGATCGTGAAGAATATCGAGGCTGCGCTTGTGGAGGATCTTCTGTCGATCATCATTGTCGTTTCCATTCGCTGCTTAAGGCGTTTGACGATTGACGACGACAGTCGGAGCAGAGAGTAGAAGTTCGACATTTTCTTGCTGCAGAATGAACTGAGAAGAGATACGAGATACGAGATACGAGATACGAGATACGAGATGAGAGTAGAGAGTAGAGAGTAGAGATACATTCCTTGGCTTTTATATGAAATACGGAAACGGAATGATACACCCTGCACAGCGTATCTTTTTTGTAACGGTCTAAAAAAAAAATCTTAATTTTCATATTTTTTGAAAATATCTTTAACTTGACCGTATCTTTCAATCTTAACGGTGTAATAATAAATTAATGGATTAATTGCCACCACTCTCGTGCACTGTTCTACAGTTACTCACTTTCCTTCTTTAAATTTCCTTTCTAATTTTTCAGAAAAAAAAATCACCATTTTATCTATTTTTATAATTCAAAATTTCTAACTTACGGGTGACCCCACTACTTCTTCCTTTGTATCATATGCTCTTCTTGACGACCACCATCACAACAACAAACATACCTTTTGTATTTCCCACCCCACATCCTTTCTGCTTACATCCCCTATTTTTTTATTAGGAAGAGAATCCATAAATGATGTAAGAGCAAGACCAATAATGGCTAAGTTTGCGGAAAATGTAAACAAGATGGCATTATAAATATGGGGATTGATTAAGGGTTTCAACGAATCGATTTCTGTTGGGTCAAATCGGTGTTGAGTTTTATAGGTCTTGAACGAAACATATTCATTAAGAGGTTCGGGCTAGGTGGGCTGCATTATGCACATTAACTAACAGGCCGGTCCGATTTCAGGTTGCTACCGACCTTAGCTTATCGAGATGTTATTAAGCTGGTTCAGGTCGGAAACCCGATAGAAAACCCGTTAAGGGCATTTACCTACTGAAAATAAACATTGATATTTTTTTTTACATATAAAATATTACACGTAAAATTTTAGGTACAAACAAATGGAGCTTACACCAAAAAAATAATAAAATAGATGAGGCATATTGTACAATTCTGACAAGTTAGCACTTCGATCGATATGTCGCGTTTGTGACATAGCAAAAAATAAAATGCTTAGACCCTTATTATCATAATAAAGTAAATGTTGCTTGTTATATTTATTGCAAACAAGTGAAAATTGTTTGAAATATAGATGATAAAATGAGAGGGGAGAAGCAGATCGTCATCTATTCATCATAAACATCTACTTGGTTAGATGGTTGATCCCTTGCTTGTTGAATTAAAGGTTGGGGAAAGTTTTGAATTTGAATCTCCTCTCTTGTGTAAAACCCGTACTCTGAAAATCAGGTCTAACTTATGGTTTACTTCGTGACAGATCTCCCAATCATAATCGAACCGAAAGGCGAGGCCGGGTGACGAACCATGACATCCAGGTATGAGAAAAACGATACTTAAAAACTAAATTTTTACATACCGGTCTCAGTGAGTGAGACCGGTATGTGTGCATGAGTGTGGACGGACTCAAGTGGACCCCGCACTCCGAATCTGAGTTTAGGAAACCTTTTAGACGTAGGAGACCTTCATAAAATGGTCTCCCACTATATATATGCATCATTCATTCTCTATAGATCATTTCCAAACACTCTCAAACCCTAGAGCCGTTTGAAAGAGATCTGAGAAGGAGCAAAGAGGAAGGAGGCTGCGCGATAAGGGATTTTCCGTTGGAAGAGAGCACTGTCATTCAACAAACATCGATAAGTGTTTGACCTCTGTATTGATGTTAGGATTACAGATCAAAGCCGTGAAACGACGTAATGATCCAAAACCCTATAACTATAAAACCCTAGTTGGCATTGGGATCCATTATGAGAAGGATGGAAACGTCGTTCTACGATGTTAAACGATAAGTAATCTAAACCTAATATGTATTTACATTATAATGGTGTAAGAAGAACCCTGAAACAAAGCCGATGACCAATGGAAGAATGAGGTCCGAGAACGGACCCTCGGACCCATACCGGCTAAACAAAGAGGTCCTGCGGTATGCTATACCGCAGGGCATACCGGTCGGACTCTAGTCCTGCGGTATTGTAAGACCCGTGTCAATTTAACTCGGTCTTACCATTGTGAACCAGGTTTACCCATCATGGTCGAGTCAAATGGACCAAGGGCATGAAGGAGATCGAGATCCCAGGTACGAAATCGACCCGAAAACACTTAATTCTAAGGGAGGGTCGCACACCCAGTGAAGCAGGGTCGGACCTCCCTATACAGAAAGTCAGACCCTCAGTTTTTGAGGGAGGGTCGGACAGCTTAAGACCCTAGGGTCGACGGGATCATCGACCCTCCCATCGACCCTCGATTTCTGACGAAACTGAAATTAGGAAAATTTCTTAATTTTCGGTTGGGATTCTTTCCAAATCTCAATGGGATTATTATAGGACATTCCTAGTCTATTTAAGGGACGTTCCTAAGCCACTTTCACTCCTTTCATAACCCTAATTGAATTGAGAGAAAGAGAGAAGAAGGAAAAGAGGAAGAAAGAAGGCTAGGAAGAAGGCTTAGCAGAAAGAAGAAGAATTCACAGAGAAAAGTAATCTTCTCAGGTATGGATACTAATTCCATGAGTTTCTACAGACCTTAAGTTAGATATGGTTGAGTGTAGGATTTCGGAGAAACCCAAACCATCCATCCATGGTTAGGTTTTCATGGAAAACCATGGGAGGATGCATGAAAGCTATCTAGATGAATCATACATGGGTCTAGACCATGGAATGAGTGTTGGGTGAATGTAGGAAGCAAGTCATAGGACTCCAAACACGAAGAATGGATTAAAAGTGGAAATTGGACCAGAGTGCACCGAGGGTCGCACCGAGGGTCGATAGACCATCCGACCCTAGGTGTTTCTGACTATCGACCCTCAGCATTCGAGAAGTTCAGAATGGAGGGAGGGTCGATAGACCCATCGACCCTAGCATCGACCCTCAGTTGACATAATGGTTTTAAATTCTGAATTAATTCTAATTAAATTCTATCGACTTTGTTAGGTTTGCTAGCAATATAATACATTTATAACAGTGATTCGAAAGCTTGAAAAATATCTATTAGCAAGCTAAGGTGAGGAACCTTAACCCCAAACTAAATTGGTTAATAATAAACTGTTTTCTATTTATTCAGTCCTATGCCATGATGATTCTATGCGATAATGTTTGTAATGTGCATACAGCATGCCATCCAATATTTCTATTACTTGCTCATGCATATTTACTTTATTGTTTATAACATGATGATGATGATGATGATAGGAATAGGCATGTGCTTGTATGTGTGTGGTTGATGTGCTTGATGCGAGCAAGTATCAGGGGAGGTGTGATGAGAACGTCGATAACCGTTAACCTTTGGCGGGTCTCAGCACTTTAGCTCTATCTCTAACTCAAGTCTTGTGCATTGGCATTGTCGTATCGCTATTACCTTAGCAGAACTATTATGTCGTAGAGTATCAGGGGAGGTGGTCTCGGTCCTTGTAGTCTCTGACTCTACCGGGGGGCCTTAGCTCTATCTCTATGGATGTTCTGAGGGATGCTGGGGTGAGGCCTTGGATACACTGTTTGGCATTAGGATTGGTTAGTAGCGAGCCCAGTTTGCAAGCCCTCGCTAACAGGGGCTTACGTGTTGGTATAACATTATATAGCAATAACCGTTAACCTTTGTTGTATAATGTTATGGTAGGGTGGATGGGGACGACGATAACCGTTAACCTTCGGGCGGGCTTTCACACCCTGTGTATAGAGGCGGTATCAATAACCGTTAATATTTGATCACCCAACCTTTCTATTGCACATTGCAAACTATAAACCAAGGCCAAAGATATAAATTGATTTTTGCATGCATATGTAATGTTGCATTGTTTTGGCTACTCACTGAGCCGTGTTGTGTGCTCACCCCTCGACGTCGAATATTTTTAGTTGATGATGCAGGATATACTGTTGAAGATTATATGAACCTGTCAACGTATGGAACTGTAGCAGCTATGGAAGTTGGAGCTGAAGACGATACACACGACTCCTCTTGCGAGTGCAACTCGTGTGTGTTCAATTAGATATTTTTTTGTAGGTTTCTTCATTGAATTTATAGGACATGTATTTGGTATTTAAATATTTATGTCTTAGTTAAACACAAGATAATTTGATATTATTTATGGGTATGATTCTAGTTTTCAGTTCATATTATTTATAAATTTTCTGCTATTGTGTATTACTCTGATTATGATTGTGGATGCGTGTAAAGTTTGGATAACGTGGGGATAGCCTATTAGAGATCCTGGTTGAACCATTGGTTATTTGGCGGTTCATCACACCATTATGAACAGTGTGGAATTGGGGTGTGATAGGTTTGGTCCTGCGGTATATACCGTAGGCATATACTGGCCTCACTATAATGAGACTGGTACCGCGACCGGTATTTTTTCCGAAGCCTGGTTGTTGGCCAGACTTGGTTCTAACCAATTATAACCCTAACAACTTAATTTTAATCTATAAATATGACCATGTAGGACTTGTAGACGAAGTGAGTGGACTCTGTGACGCAGAGCGGACGTACAATCACGCGTCAGGTAAGGGACAAGACCCCAAACCCTAATTAATTAAATAACAGTAAACCTTTGTATCTGTATCTATATTTGTTGCTTATTGCCTGTACATTTTACATGTCATCTGTTATTTAAATTCATTATCTGTTCATGCATATTTGTATGCTATGAATGTGATTGTTTAGACATGTGAATGTTTTCGTTAGTGTGTGGAATGTGAAGGGGAGTGCAGCCCTGGATATATCCTCACACTAACACTTTTTCGTATCACCGTCTACCTCAGCAAGCTTGGTGCGAATAGGGTATCAGGGGGACGACGTGGGATTGTGGCTCCGCCTACCCACCAGACTCGAGTCCTATCTCTATGTTGTAGGGAGCTGTACTGGGGTAGGACCATCGATACTGTGATGACATATAAGACTGGTTAGAAACTGAACCCACTTGCAAGCCATTGCCAACAGGGGTTTAAGTGTTGGTGCAGTATAGGGTATTAGGGGGAGGACGTGGGTTACAAGAACTTTTAGATAAGGGTTTCATATGACCAAGCATATCGCCGTGGGGAGCACCTGTATTGTTCGTAAAGAATAAGGATGGTAGCGTACGATTATGTATCGACTACCGGGAGTTGAACAAGTTAACCATAAAGAACCAATACCCTTTGCCTAGGATCGATGATCTGTTCGATCAGTTGCAGGGTGAAAAGGTTTTCTCGAAGATTGATCTTAGATCAGGGTATCACCAATTGAAGATCAAGGCAGCAGATATTTCGATGACTGCTTTCAGGACAAGGTATGGGCATTATGAGCTCCTGGTAATGTTGTTCGGGTTGATTAACGCTCCAGCGTCGTTCATGGAACTGATGAACCGAGGGTTTTATGACATGTTGGACACTTCGGGTCATCGTATTCATTGACGACATCTTGGTCTACTCAAATGACAGGGAAGCTCATGCAATACACTTGAGAGCAGCCCTACAACGACTGTGAAGGGAGAAGTTTTACGCCAAGTTCAAGAAGTGTGAATTTTGGCTGAAGGAAAGTGGCCTTCTTGGGTCACGTACTATCTGCAGACGGTATCAAGGTAGATCCAAGGAAGATCGCAGCTATAGTAGGATGGGATGCACCCAAATCAGTTGCAGAGATTTGTAGTTTCATTTGATTGACTGGTTACTATAGAAGATTCGTGGAAGACTACTTAATAATCGTCGTTTCACTCACTAGACTAACCAAGAAAGGAGAAAAGTTTATACGGACAGATGAGTGTGAGAAGTGCTTTCAGACTCTGAAGTCAAGACTAGTCTCTACACCTATATCTTAACCATCCCAGCACCAGGCTTGCCGTTCACCCTATATATGGATGCCTCAGGGTTGGGTCTTGGATGTGTGTTGATGCAAGGAGAACAGGTGATTGTCTACGCATTAAGACAGTTGAAAGAGCATGAGAAGAACTATCCTACGCATGATCTAGAGTTAGCAGTCATTGACGCAATCAAGACTTGGAGGCACTACCTTTATGGTGAAAAGTTTCAGATAAAGTCGGATCACAAGAGTTTGACTTACCTTTTTACTCAGAAGGACCTGAATATGAGACAGAGGAGATGATTGGAGCTATTAAAAGATTATGATTGTGACATCCAGAACCATCTGGGTAAGGCAAATGTCACACCCCAATTCCGGTCGAATCAGAAGTGTGAGTAAACCGTCACTGAACCAACGGTTCACATCAGGATCTCAATAAGACCGTATCCACTCATACAAACCATTGCACATAACCATAATCAGAATATAATAAAATACAGCAGAAGTCTTAAATAAAATGAACTGAGTGATCTATTGATAAATTTAATAAAATATCAAGTATTCTCCACACCAAAACGTAAATAATATCCTTACATCACTTTGTAAATCCAACTGAAAATAAATAAATAATCCAAATAAACACCCTAGAGATACATGCAGAAAGGGCACTCGCATGAAGCGTCATACTCGTCCTCTCCTGCTTGCATGTCCAAAGCAGTCACGCTTTCGTACACTGGAGCGTCCACGTAATCCTCCACCGTATAACCTGCATCAACATCTAAAAACATGTATATATACAAGGCTGAGCTCACAACTTAGCTCAGTAAGATAATCAAACAATGCAACAAACATATGCATGAGTAACATTCACATCATGGTCTGGTTTTAAGTTTGCAATGTGCTATAGAAAGGATTGGCGGCCACCGCACCTCTATACACGAGTGTGTAAAGCCGTCCAATGGATCAAACACCACTATCATCCCACATACACCCACCATGTAATAAAGATAAAGCTAAGGCGTCCGAATCAAACACCGCCACCACCTCCCCTGATACTCTACCCATACCAACACGTAAGCCCCTATTAGCGAGGGCTTGCAAACTGGGCTCGTAACTAACCAATCCTATATGTCATCACAGTAGGTCCGATCCCAGCATAGATCCCTATGGCATAGAGATAGAGCTAGAGTCTAGTAGTCAGGCCGGAGACCACAATGTCACTTCCTCCCCTTGATACCCTATCCGCACCAAGCATGCTAAGACAAAACGATACGAAAGGTGCTAGTGTGAGGAATGATCCCAGACCTCCAGTCCTTCCCATTCCACACATCAACGAAAATAATCACATGCCTAACAGTCACATCCTAGCATAGCGAGTATGCATGAACAATAATAATAACTGGAAATAAAGGATGACATGCGAGTATGCACAAACATCATACCATAGAATCATGGTTATTAACAACGATTTACTGTTTATTAAATCATTAGGGTTTAGGTCCGATTCACTTACTTGATGCTTGTTTGATAGCTCACTCCGTGTCACAAGGTCCAAACGTGCTATCACAAGGTCCTATACAATGTTAGGTTTAATTAGAATAATTTTTCTTTAGGTTTACGTTGGTTGAAAAACCAACTGGGCCAAAACACTCTTTACAGAGCAGACCGGTCACAGGTACCGATCGCAGCACTATGGGGAAAAGTATGACCGGTATGGTCGACCGGTATGTCTCCGGAAGACCATACATTCGGTTCTCGCCTTCCGTCGGTCACCCCCTATTGATCTCAGGTTTTCTCCTACACATTCTAGGTCTGAGCATTGAGTTAGAGTTGTTTCCAACCCCATCCAAGTCCCAGTTTCGATGATCTTCAACCTAGAACTTGAATCTAGGGTTCACCGACTATATTAGGGTTCGACGGCACAAATAGGGTTTAGATCAATACCTCACTTTGCATGGGATCCAATCATAACTAACCATCCTAGAATACTTAATGTAGAGGAAGGTTTAAGCACTTACCATTGACTCGCGGTAATGTGTTCTTCCTCGAACGGCAATAGCGGCTCTTCCCTCTCATTCTTCAACCTCTTTATCCTCTCTAGGGTTTGTGAGGATCAATGAGAGAGGTTTTAGGAGGTTTAAGGGTCCTTATATAGGCTAGGGTTAGGTTTAGGAAGCCTCCTAACATTATAATAGTCCTTTGGTTCGAAAATTAAAAAGTGGGACCCGTAGAAATCCTTTTTCGGATCCAAGTCTGCGCAGGCCATACCGGTCGACCATCGACCGGTACCATAGACCGGTACCATTGATCGGTATCCATTTTTTCATACTTGAAGTGGTCTGATTGGTCCGATTTCATACCTGGTTGTCATCCGCTCGTCCCGTCTGGTTCGGTGATGATTGAAAGACCTATTACGACATGAATGAAAGATTTAGATCTGGTTCATGGAGTACGGGTCTTACAGCAAACATCATAGCTGATGCCTTAAGTAGAAAGTGGGCATTGAAACCTGAGGTAGGACCTAGTACAAATGCTGCATTGTATGCTGCAGCCTCTGGCTCAATAGAGAATGAATAAGAGTATATATTAGAGACTGCAGAAGATCCAGTGGAACAGGGCTTGATTCATAAGTTTACATTGATGTTCGCAGCCTTGAAGATCTCACCAGATCTAATAGATGAGGTAAAAGTAGCAATCTTGCAGGATCCATACCTCAAGACTGTGTAAGAAGATCTAGAGAAGGATAAAAGCAACCCTGACTTTACCTTGGATTTAGACAAGGTACTCAAGTATGATGGACGATTATGTATACCTGAGAGTGATAACTTAAATATCAGAAACAGAATTATGACAGAAGCTCATTACACCCCATTACACCC
>JAMYWD010000448.1:22500-25000 GCA_028583415.1 Protea cynaroides | reverse complement strand
CGGAGATCGATCTTCGAGAAGACCTTTGCACCCTGCAGCTGATCGAACAAATCATCGATCCTAGGCAAAGGATACCGATTCTTGATCGTCAACTTGTTCAGCACACGGTAGTCAATACATAGCCGTACACTTCCATCCTTCTTCTTGACGAATAATACAGGTGCTCCCCAAGGCGATATATTAGGTCGTATGAAGCCCTTATCCAGCAATTCTTGTAATTGGGTCTTCAACTCCTTTAACTCGGTCGGGGCCATCCTGTATGGTGCTTTAGACACCGGCGCCGAACCTGGCATAAGGTCTATCACAAATTCTTTAGGGCGGAGAGGATCAGCTTTCGCTTCCTAGATAGCTTAATCCCAACGAAACTATATTCCCTTCCCTCTTTGTCAGTAAGCACAAGCTTCCTTTCACCACATAAAAGGACGGCCGAATGATGGCCTAGCCAATCCATCCCCAAAATGACATCAAAGTCTGCCATCTCAAGTATTACTAGGCTTGCTTCTAAGTCTTGGCTCTCAATACATACAGTACATGGTCCATAATATTCGGTCAAAGCCACTTCGACTCCTAGTGGAGAGCGAACTATCAAGCTTGGGTTCAAATGTTTGATTGGTAACTCCATTCGCTTCCCAAAAGAAATAGAAACAAAGGAGTGCGTACCAAACCAGCTACATTTACAATTCCTGGAATATATTGCCCCTTAGTTCTACATGCTCATGCAACTGAAAGAATAAACCAAATAGTAAGGGATAAAGTCGTACCAGTTACCACATCAGGTGATGCGGCTGCCTCTTCAGTGGTGACCGCATACACTTTTCCTTGATGGGGAGCTTTCTTCTTAGGTAGAGTGCAGTTCCTTGCAACATGTCCCAGTTGCTGACAGTTATAACATTTGATATAAGGGTTGTGTCCAACGAATTGTGGCACAGGTGGTGCCGGGTTGTTTCTCGCAGGTGCTGTAGCGGTCTGTGCCCTGTATGGGCGGAAGGGTCTGTTGTTACCGCCACCCGAATTCTCACTAGCAGGTCTCTTCACTCCCCTGTTCTGAGCGAAGAAGCTATCCCTCTGACTGGACTCTATCACCCTCGCAACCTGCACAGCCTCGTTGTAGATCTTCTTGGGATTCCCAACGATGGGGATTTGGTATACTGCGCCCCCAAGGCGAAAGGTTATTTGACTGATGATTTGCGCCGAGAGATAGCGCATCAGATCTTAAACCCTGGAGCCCCTATGAAGGCGGCTAGCCTGAGGCCTATACCTCGGGTATATAGTCGCATTATTCAGCACAACATAGTACCACAGAGCGGCCACTACAGTGAGTTGTCCCAGCTCACCCAGTACGTCACTTATTGCGTCTTGCACAGGGGAGCGGATCTCACTTCCTTACCTCATCATCCGGACTATGCGTCGCGCGGCCGTGGCCGATCGGGCCAGAAACCTTCCATATGGCCGTCTCGTCACTTTCCTTCTTCGCCGTCTGGGCGTGAGCTTGAGAGGTGATGTAGCCGTTGAGGACACCATGACCTCCGACATCGACTGGGATGCTATTCAGAGGATGCAGATGGTCGATCTGCCGATTAGTGACGATGAGTTGGAGGCTCGCCCTCGTCCAGTTGGGAGAGTAGCAGCGGCAGTAGCCGCAGCCAATGCGGCCTATGCGGCAGAGATGGGTGATGACGATGATGATGATATGGCTGGGGAAGCACCAGTGCCTGCCCCACAGCCTGCACCTGCACCACCACCATCCGTCCCCACGCCTGGACCATCTCAGCCTCCTCCCGACTCAGTGATGGGTATGTTTATGGAGCTCAGGGACGCTCAGCGGGAGATGAGTCGTGACTTAGCACAGTTGACTCGTAGCCTCCGAGTCACACATGATCAGGTGCACTGGCTCAGGGTCGCTTACGAGAGAGACTATGATATAGCGGACCCCATACCTCCTAGGCCCCCTACCCCATGATTGTCCCTTTTATTTTTTTATTTATTATTATTTTTTTTTATTTTTTTATTTTTTTTTCTTTTACATATGACTGTTTATATAACAGGTAATCGGTCCCGGTTTGTGGACCGTACCCTGTAGCACAATCTCATTTGATACTCATTTTCTTGTTTAATGAAAATTTCAAGGTTTTTTCTAACTAGTGTATGTGCACATGTTAAGTTTCATATTTAACATAGTATATTATTCTCTTTCTTAGTCCGTCTCAGGTATCAAACAATGCTTAGGGTGTGTTTGTATTAAAATTTTTAATATTTCCTACAGCACCGTATGCACGATGAGATAGTAAAGGGGTTTTATTTGATAGTCTCGAAGGTAGTTCTGGTCATACAGACAAAGAATGATGAAATCATGGCCCGCGGTAATGCCCTCTTGCCCGACCTTCCTTCACTCCCCAGTGAGATAGCTAGAAGCAAACAGCCGGGGTCCAGGAGGATCACAGGCACTCAAATAACTTACAAACAAGATGGTTGGCTTCCCAAGACGTTATTGCTTCGGATA
>JAMYWD010000448.1:0-17500 GCA_028583415.1 Protea cynaroides | reverse complement strand
AATATTATCAGGGTTTCATTAAAATAACATTCTTAGAGTTTCATGTTGGTCGGAAACCAACATAGATTACAAAATACCCTCACAGAGCTAACCGGTGGCATATACCGGTCGCAGCTCTGTGGAAAAGACTGGCGACCGGTATGGTCAGCCGGTCCCCACAGATAACCTCCCGAGAGGTAGCGGTCGCAACATACCGGTCACATTATGTGCAACCGGTATAGTCGGCCGGTATGTCTCCGGAAGACCATACATGGGTTCTTCGACTGCCGTCGATCATCCTCCATGGATTTTCAGGGTTTCTCCTATCCATTCTAAGTCTAAGCTTTGAGTTAGAGTTATCCCCCACTCATTCAAGTCTCGTTTCGATGAATATCATCTCGAAACTCAAATCTAAGGTTTGACGGCAACTTAGGGTTTATTGGCCAATTTAGGGTTTTAGATCAATACCTACTTTGGATGGTATTGATCCACCCACACAACTAACACAGAATAAGAACATGGATTCAAGCACTTACCGTTGACAGGCGTAGCATGAGCTTCGTCAAACGGTAATGGCGGCACTTCCTTCTTTTTCCTAGCTCTTTCTCCTTTCCAAGTTCTTTCTCTTCTCTAGGGTTTGTGAGAGACAATGGAAAGGATTTGAGGAGGCTTAAGGGTGTATTTATAGGCTAGAAATAGGGTTTAGTAACCCTACTAGGATTAGGAAACTTCTAGGATTCGAAATCAGGAAAGCGAGACCCGTAGAGACCAATTTCCAGATTCCCGCACATAGCTGTGCAGGCCATACTGGTCGACCGGTGCCATCGACCGGTATACCTAAAATCAGGTATAATTGGTCAACTTCGGTCTGATTTTGTACCTGTTTGTTATCCGCTTGCCCCGTCTGGCCCGGTGATGATCGAAAGACCTGTCATGACACAAAACCAAGGTTTAGACCGGATTTTCAGAGTGCGGGTCTTACACATGGCTTGGTGCTGTGTTGCAGAGCTCGCGGCATGGCTGTGCTGTGCTGCTGTACGCGCGGCATGGCTGTGCTGCTGTGCTCGCGGCATGGCCAGGTGCTGTTGTCACACCCCATTTCTGCACTATTCAGAATGGTGTGATGAACCGCTAACAAACCAACGGTTCAACCAGGATCTCGAGTAGGCTGTATCCATGTTATCTAAACTTCATACATCCACATTCATAATCAGAGTAAATATATAATAGTGGAAGTCTTATAGTAAAATGAACTGAGAACCTACTGTGATATTAATATTTAAATAGCAAATTATTCTGTATCAACTGAGACATAAATAAATATCAAATACATGTCCATAATAAATTCAAGTAGGAAAACTAAGAAAATATCTAATCAAATACACATGAGTTGCACTCGCAAGAGGAGTCATGTGTATCAACTTCAGCTTCAACTTCCATCGCTGCTACGTTCCCATACGTTGGAGCATTTACATAATCTTCAACGGTATAACCTGCATCATCAACTAAAAATATTCGACGTCGAGGGATGAGCACACATCATGGCTCAGTGAGTAAACAAAACAATGCAATAGTACATATGCATGCAATCAATTCATATCTTTGTTCTGGTTTATAGTTTGCAATGCGCAATAGAAAGGTTGGGTGGTCAAAGGTTAACATTTATTGACCCTGCCTCTATACACAGGGTGTGGAAGTCCGCCCAAAGGTTAATGTTTATTATCGTCCCCATCCACCCTAATCATGAACATTATACAACAAAAGTTAACGTTTATTGCTGTATAGTGCCATACCAACACGTAAGCCCCTGCTGGTGAGGGCTTGCAAACTGGGCTCGCAACTAACCAATCCTAATGTCAAACAGTGTATCCAAGGCCTCACCCCAGCATCCCTCAGAATGTCCATAGAGATAGAGCTAAAGCCCCCCCGGTAGAGTCAGAGACTACAAGGACCGAGACCACCTCCCCTGATACTCTACGACATAATAGTTCTGCTAAAGTAATGGCGATACGACGATGCTAATGTACAAGACTTGAGTTAGAGATAGAGCTAAGATGCTGAGACCCGCCAAAGGTTAACGTTTATTGACGTTCTCATCACACCTCCCCTGATACTCGCTCGCATCAAGTACACCAACCACACACATACAATCACATGCCTATTCCTATCATCATCATCATCATCATGTTATAAACAATAAAGTAAATATGCATGAACAGGTAATAGAAATATTGGATGACATGTTGTATGCACATTACAAGCATAGTCGCATAGAATCAAACATGGCATTGGACTCAAGAAAAGAGAAAATAATTTGTTATTAACCAATTAGTTTAGAGTTCCGTTTCCTTACCTTAGCTTGCTAATATATACTCTTCCAAGCTTTAGAATCACCTTTATAATGTTATTATATTGCTAGAAGACCTAACAAGTCGATAGAATTTAATTAGAATTAATTCTGAATTTAAAAACCATTCTGTTAACTGAGTGTCGGAGGTAGGGTCGGAGTCATGATCGACCCTGGGTGCGACCCTCCCCAAATCTGAACTTCCCGAACACTGAGGGTCGATACTCAGGATCACATAGGGTCGGATGGTCATCGACCCTCTGTGCGACCCTCGGTGGTTTTGATCAATTTTCCTCCTTTTAGTCCATTCTTCATGTTTGGGGTCCTATGCCTTGCTCCAACAGTCCATTCAAAATGCATTCCATGGTCTAAAACCATGAATCACCCACCCAAATAGCTTTCATGTATTCTTCCATGGTTTTCCATGAAAATCTAACCATGGGTTGATGGTTTGGGTTTCTCCGAGATCACACTCTCATCATTATCTAACCTAAGGCCTGTAGAAACTCATGGAATTAGTATCCATACTTGAGAAGAACACTCCTTCTCTGCAACTCTTCTCTTTTTGCTTTCTTCTCTACCTTGTTTCTCTTCTTCTTCTCTTCCTTATCTTCTCTTTCTCTCAATTCGATTAGGGTTGTAAAAAGGAGTGAAAGAGGCTTAGGGACGTCCTTTAAATAGAGTAGAAATATCCTAAAATAAGTTCCTTTGAGATTAGGAAAGAATCCCAATCGAATTTATGGAAATTTCCTAATTTTAGTTTCGGTGGCAACTGAGGGTCGATGGGAGGGTCGATGATCCCGTTGACCCTAGGTTTCTAATGTGTCCGAACCTCCCTGTAAAACAGAGGGTCTGACTTTTTGTCTTGGGGGGGTCCGACCCTCCCTTGCTGGGTATGCGACCCTCCCCCTAATTTAAGTGTTTTTGGGTCGATTTGATACCTGGGATCACGATCTCCTTCACGCCCTTGGTCCATTTGACTCAACCATGATGGGTAAACCTGGTTCAAGGTGATAAGACCGGGTTAGTTTGATACGGGTCTTACAACTCCCCCTACTTCTAAAAATTTCATCCTCAAAATTGTACGTACCTTCTGAATCAAATAAGTGATGGTATTGCTTTCGCATAGCATTTTCTTCTTCCCCTGTAATTTCTTCCATGTCTCTACTTTTTCAGGTGACCTTAACATAATAAATATCTCGGTTGCGTAGTCGTTGAACCTTTCGGCTAGTGATTTCAGTTGGTGTTACTTCGAATGTCAAATCATCAGTCAGTTCCAGTAAATCTACTGTTAAAACGTGCGTTGGATCCTTGACGTACTTCTTCAATAGGGAAATATGAAATACGTCATGAACACTTGACATAGATGGTGGTAGTGCTAATTGATAAGCCACTTTCCCATGCTTAGCTAAATTCTCATACGACCCGACATATCTTGGACTTAGTTTCCCTTTCTGTCCGAACCTTTTCAATCATCGCATAGGCGATACCTTCAAAAATACTTTATCACCTACAGCGAACTCAAGATCTTTGCGTCGAGTATCTACATACTGCTTCTGACGGTTCTGAGCTATTCTCACTCTTTCCTTGATAATGTTGACCACTCGACAAGTTTCTTCAACAAATTCTGGTCAAATAATACTACGTTCTCCAACTTCATTCCAAAATAAAGGAGTTCGACACTTTCTGCCATACAGTGCTTCATATGGTGACATCTGCATAGTAGCCTGATAGCTATTGTTATAAGCGAACTCGATCAGTAGTAATCTTTCATCTCATGATCCTTTGAAGTCAATTACACATGCTCGTAGCATATCTTCTAAAATCTGATTGTACGCTCTGACTGTCCATCTGTCTGTGGGTGGAATGCAGTACTGAACTTCAATGTTGTACCCATAGCCTTTTGCAATCCCTCCCAAAACTTGAAAGTAAATCGTGGATCTCTATCGGACACAATGCTCTCTGGTACACCGTGTAACCTAACAATATTATCCACATACAGCTTTGCTAACCTTTCCAGTGTATACTGAGGTCGTATCGGTATGAAGCGAGCTGTAGTCAGACGGTTTACAATCACCCAAACTACGTCAACTACTCGAGGAGTCAGTGGTAACCCCGTGACGAAGTCCATAGTGATGCAGTCCCATTTCCATGCTGGTTTCGGTAACGGCTGTAACAGTCCTGCGGGTCTTTGTCGTTCAGCCTTTACTTTCTGACAATTTAGGCATTGAGACACGAACTTAGCTACATCTGTTTTCATTCCTCTCCACCAATATAGTTTCTTTAGATTATGATACATTTTTGTACTTCCAGGATGTATCGAATAGATGGTGGTATGGGCTTCTTTCATCAGTCGGTGTCTAATGTCCACACTTTCTGTTTCAGATACATATATTCTTCCTTTGTACTTCAGTACCTTTTCTTCGTCCAAGGTGAACTCAAGGTTAGTTCTACCTTTCTCGATATCTTCTTGTATTGTTCTCAGATAAGGATCTGATTTGATAGCTGTCTTCACTTCATCCATTATATCCGGTATAATTTTCAATGCTGCGAACATATTTGAAAATTGATGAATAAACCCTTGGTTGGCTGATCCATCCGTTGTATCTATCACATATTGCTCATTGCCATGCTTGAATACCATTTCGGTAGTACATATAGCTGCAGTTGTACTAACCTCCCCTTGAGATTTTATCATCGTCTTTCTGCTCAACGCATCCGCTACTACATTAGCTTTCCCCGGATGGTACTGGATATCACAATCATAGTCTTTCAATAGTTCCAGCCATCTTCTTTGCCTCATATTCAACTCCTTCTGATTAAATAAATAAGTAAGACTTTTGTGGTCCGACTTAATCTGAAATTTTTCCCCGTACAGGTAATGTCTCCATATCTTGACAGCATGTACTACTGCTGCTAACTCCAAATCATGAGTGAGATAATTTTTCTCATGTGTCTTCAACTATCTTGAGGCATAAACAATTACTTGTTCTCCTTGCACAAGCACGCATCCTAATCCCAGTCCTGACGCATCAGTATATAGGGTAAATGGCTGTCCTGGGACAGAAATAGTCAAAATCAGAGCGGATATCAATCTGGTCTTCAATGTCTGGAAGCTCTTCTCATATTTATCCCTCCACACAAACTTTTCACCTTTCTTAGTCAAACTGGTGAGAGGTACGGCAAGCCGGGAATAGTCTTCCACATATCTCCGATAGTAACCAACGAGACCTAGAAAACTTCTAATTTCTGCAACGCTCTTTGGTGCTTCCCACTTTACAATAGCCTCGATCTTGCTGGGGTCCACTTTGATTCCTTCAGCGGATACTACATGGCCTAGGAAGGCGACTTCAGTTAACCAAAACTCACACTTGGTAAATTTGGCATATAACTTCTCTTTCCTTAAACGTTGTAGGGCGGCGTTTAGGTTCTTGATATGGGTTTCTTTGTCCTTGGAATATACCAATATATCATCAATAAATACAATAACCGATGTATCTAACATATTGTGGAAGACCCGATTCATAAGTTCCATGAAAGTTGCTGGTGCGTTTGTTAATCCAAAAGACATGACCAAGAACTCATAATGTCCATATCTGGTCCTGAAAGCTATCTTAGGAATATCACCCTCTTTAATCTTCAACTGATGATAGCCTGACCGAAGATCGATCTTAGAAAATACTTTTGCTCCTTGCAACTGATCGAACAAGTCATCGATCTGAGGTAGTGGATATCGATTCTTGATTGTCAGTTTATTCAACTCCCGATAGTCGATACACAATTGAACGCTATTGTCCTTCTTCTTTACTAATAATACCGGTGCTCCCCATGGTGATATACTAGGTCGAATATAATCCTTGTCCAGCAGTTCCTGTAGTTGCACTTTCAATTCCTTCAGTTCTGTAGGAGCCATTCTATAAGGTGCTTTTGATACTGGTGCGGCTCCGGGTATAAGATCTATCACAAACTCTGTGGCTCGGTCGGGTGGTAATCCTGGTAGTTCCTCTGGAAATACGTCGGGATAGTCCCGCATGACATCAATATCTTCCATTCGTGGTGCTTCCTTGGTTAGATCGACCACTGATACTAGATACCCAACTGCCCCCTTCTCAAGGCACTTCTTAGCCTTTAGTGCTGAGAGTATGAGCTTGCGTTTACGGGGCAGTTTGGTTCCCGAAAAACTAAATTCTGCTCCTTCTTTGTCTTTAAATGTCAGCTTCTTTTCGGCGCATAATAGGTTCGCAGAATGCCGAGCTAACCAGTCCATTCCCAAGATGACGTCAAAGTCTGCCATCTCCAGTTGGATCAAGACTGCATCTAAGGTTTTCTCGCCAATGAGAACTGGACATGGTCCATAACCTTTCTCTAATTCCACTTCTAACCCCATCGGTGACCGTACAAGTATTTTGTAGTCCAATGTTTTGATGGGTAACTTCAGCTTCTTTCCGAATGACACAGATATAAAGGAATGAGTAGCTCCTGAATCAAAGAGTACTCTGGCGGATACGCCATTTATAGGTATTATACCTGTGATTTATTTTACTTAGTCTACATGCTCATACAATGTAATTACAATTTAAAAAAAGTTTCAGTCATACCTATGACCACATCGGGTGATGCGGCAGCATCCTCGGTTGTAACCGCATATACTCGCCCTTGATGTAACTGCTTCTTGGGCTTAGGACACTCCCTTGCCATATGTCCTGCTTGGTTGTAGTTATAACATTTCGGACCTTCAGAATTTGGCTTTGACTGATGTTGAGCTGCTGGAGTGGTCTTGGGTGCAGCAGTAAAGCCTTGAGCATGGAAGGGTTTAAATGTCTTGTTGTTCCCTCCGTTATAAGCATTTCCGGCTGGCCTTTTTATACCTCTGTTCTGTGTAAAATAACTCTCCTTCTGGCTCGATTCTATAACTCGAGAAATTTGAACAGCTTCGTTATATACCATCTTTTCCAAGCCTAGAACATGCTCTCTGATGCTTCCTCTAAGCCCCGTGACAAACCTACGGGTTTTAGTGTCTTCTTCTTGCATACTAAGTGGTGCAAAGAAAAACAGCTCCTCATAACGTTGTTGATATGCATCCACAGACATCTGGCCCTGATATAAACTCAGGAATTCCTTCTCCATAGCATCTTTGAAGCTTCGTGGAAAATACTTCTCAAAGAACGCTTCTTTAGTCAATAGGGCGTGCTTGGTTAGTAGATATGCCCTGGTAGATTTCCACCAATGATGTGCATCACCTTTCAACATGAAGGTGGCACATAACACCTTTTCTTCTTCTGTGATAGTCATCATAAGAAAGTTTCTCTCCATCTCGTCGATCCAGTGTGCTGGCCATAACGGATCAGACGATTTACCGTTGAATTCCTTGGGCTTCATCTTCAAAAATCTCTTAACCAGTCGAGAGTGATCCATCTGATTGTGGGGGTATGCCCCAAACATAGGTTATGGATACTGATAATTAACCTGAGCTACTTCCAGACCTGGTACTGGAATTTGTGCAGCTGGTGGTTGAGGTGTCTGAGGTGCTGGGTGATTACCCACCGGTGCTGCACTGGCTTGCCCAGTCTGCATGGGTGTAGCATGTGCGGCCTGGAACATAATCCCCATTGCAACTTGCATTTGTGCCTGTGCGTGTTGCATTTGTTGCAGCTGCTGTGCTAGATTCATTACCACGGTTGCTAACTTCGGGGGTGTAGGTGGCAAGTTGGCAGGATTTGCTTGGTCTGGATTTCCTGGGGGTACAACCTGCGGATTTCCCTGGGCGTATATATCCTCTTGGCTAGTTTCCTCCACAGGTGGTGGTGTAACTGTATTTCGGCTTTGCCTGGTAACTCTATGCCCAGACATATTTTCTTCTGAGATTGGTGGTGCCTGAAAATCATCAAAATAGGTGAGACAATCATTTATACTACATGTAGGCACGCTAACCGATGTAAAATTTCAAAATTTTTAGCTCATTCTATGAAAAATACTATCTTTTCTATGCAGGGTCGATGGTGGGGGTTGATGGTATGTCCGACCTTCAGTATCCGACCCTGGGAATAACCTGTTCTTCCCGAGAGCTGAGGGTCAATGTGAGGGTCGATGGGTATCCGACCCTCAGTATCCGACCCTGGTTTTCTGTCAGATTCCCGAGAGCTGAGGGTCGATGGGAGGGTCGATGATCCTGGTCGAATTGTCCGACCCTCGGACTAAAAATCAGACCTTTAAGGTCCGATTTTGGGTTCATTCTCTATTATTTCCCTCCCGTTTCGACTCGTCTCTCACCTCTGAGTTGTTACAGTGCCACTACGCTATTTTGGTCAGTTTGGATCCGTGTTTCGTCGTCCACGTCATCCCTACAGGTATGCTTTCTCGTTTTTACCCATTTTTAGGTTTCCATTTCTAGGTTTTTATCCCTTTAACTTGTATTTTTCAAATTACACTTTTTCCAACCGTAAAAATTCGATTTTTATTGGGGGCTTTTGTTATTGGTGACTCGAGGAATGAAAGCCCTAAAAAATATTTGAGTTTCATCGGTTGGTTATCGAGAAACTCAAAATTTTTACTTTTTGCCCTAATTTTGTCAAAATTTTGAATTTCTTGAAATTTCTTGCAATCCAATCTAATTGGTTGTAATTTTCGACTGTTTAGGATCTATGTACGTCCTCCTGCCCACGTGTATGGGTGAAAAGTGAGGCTTTTGGCCAACTTACATCGTTATAATGTCAAATTTTGGATTTTTCTACCTTAGTAACACATTATCTATTTTTCTTTCTTATTTGCAGTTACTATGGCCCGTACCAAAGTATCCAGAGTTCGTGATCCACTTCGCTTCCACTCTAACGAAGCCAAGGCACAGTATTCCCTCTATGCTCGTAAGAAGGTAGAGGGTGGTCGTATGGTGAACTTGGCTGAGTTGGCCTTGTTCAATGTGGAGAGGGCCTTTGGTGATATGGGGTGGCTCCCTGTCATCACCTACGACGCTTGCACATGCACGGACTTAGTGCGCCAGTTTTATTGTAATCTCCAGGTGGTGGGGGATTACAATGATGTGGATAGGGGTCACGAGCTACGCATCACCAGCTACGTCAAGGGAGTGAACATTTCATTCGATTATCGGCGACTGACTGACCTATTGGGCATTCCCTATGATGGCCCCATGGTTTACTGTGCTCCTGGAGAGCCCCAGTTCGTTTCCCTAGAGATGAGGGCTGAGATTGATAGTCAGCTACTACGCCCTGATCGCTGGCAGATGAGAGCTTGCTATATGCGTCCTGCTCCACGGGTCTTTTGCAAGATTATCCAGCATAATCTGATCCCGCAGAGTGGCCATTACGAGAGGATTTCTCAGCTGACCTAGTATCTTCTGTACAACATCTGCACTCGACAGCCCGTCTGCCTTCCTTACATCATCATGCGGACTATGATCAGTGCCACACTGCCCAGTAATGGGGGTAATCTACCCTATGGACGTATGATCACTGTTCTGCTTACCCACCTGGGGGTTGATTTAGTGGATGAGAATATTTAAGAGAAAACCTTCTCATCGCCTCTAGATTGGGAGGCTATCTGCAAGATGGGTATGCGGGATGCCCAAGTCAGTGACGAGGAGAGGAACGAGATGGTGCGCCCTCACACTCGCATCGAGATGGCTGACGCTGAGGCAGCTGCTGCCGCTGCTAGAGTTCATGTGGATCCTACCGATGACGATGACCGCATGTATATGGACGTCGACTCGATACCACCGCCTTCACCCACGCATTCGGCTGGAGCAGGTACTTCCTCTGCGGCGGGTCCTGCACCTGAGATTGGTCCTTCTCATGCGGCTGGTCCTTCACGCCCACCTTCTGATATGATGGAGATGTTGCATGAGATCCGAGAGGCTCAGCGCAGATCTGATCTGAGGATGGAGGAGCTTCTAGATGCCCAGCGCCGGACTGATCAGCAGGTGGCTGATCTCACGGCTAGTCTTCGGGCGACTCAGACTCACGTGGCCTGGTTGACTAGAGTCTATGCCGAGGACTATGACAGAGATCGTGAGGCACCGCCTCCTCCTTCACCTCCAGCTTCTTGATTGTATTTATTTTCTTTGTACTACAGAGTAACTGTCTGGGTTGTGGACTGTACTCTGCTTTAGTTATGTATATATGTTTGTTTCTCTCTCATTGTATGTAAAATTGTTTTCCCTTTAATAGATGCATTATTCTCTTTTTAGATTTAGTCGCAACCATCACTTGTGCTTATAGTGGGTTAATATTACTGTTTTTACTTTTATCCTATCTCAGTTCACAATTGTCTTGAATGTATGCTAGTTCAGCGGACAGGGCCTGAGATGCTCTGATACCAAGTTGTCACACCCCATTTCTGCACTATTCAGAATGGTGTGATGAACTGCTAACAAACCAACGGTTCAACTAGGATCTCGAGTAGGCTATATCCGTGTTATCTAAACTCTATACATCTACATTCATAATCAGAGTAAATATATAATAGCGAAAGTCTTATAGTAAAATGAACTGAGAACCTACTGTGATATTAATATTTAAATAGTAAATTATTCTGTATCAACTGAGACATAAATAAATATCAAATACATGTTCATAATAAATCCAAGTAAGAAAACCAAGAAAATATCTAATCAAATACACATGAGTTGCACTCGCAAGAGGAGTCATGTGTATCCACTTCAGCTTCAACTTCCATCGCTGCTACGTTCCCGTACGCTGGAGCGTTTACATAATCTTCAACGGTATAACCTGCATCATCAACTAAAAATATTCGACGTCGAGGGGTGAGCACACATCATGGCTCAGTGAGCAAACAAAATAATGCAACAGTACATATACATGCAATCAATTCATATCTTTGGTCTGATTTATAGTTTGCAATGCGCAATAGAAAGGTTGGGTGGTCAAAGGTTAACGTTTATTGACCCCGTCTCTATACACAGGGTGTGGAAGTCTGCCCAAAGGCTAACGTTTATTTTTGTCCCCATCCACCCTAATCATGAACATTATACAACAAAGGTTAACGTTTATTGCTGTATAGTGCCATACCAACACGTAAGCCCCTACTGGCGAGGGCTTGCAAACTGGGCTCGCAACTAACCAATCCTAAAGTCAAACAGTGTCTCCAAGGCCTCACCCCAGCATCCCTCAGAATGTCCATGAAGATAGAGCTAAGGCCCCCTGGTAGAGTCAGAGACTATAAGGACCGAGACCACCTCCCCTGATACTCTACAACATAATAGTTCTGCTAAAGTAATGGCGATACGACGATGTTAATGTACAAGACTTGAGTTAGAGATAGAGCTAAGATGCTGAGACCCACCAAAGGTTAATGTTTATTGACGTTCTCATCACACCTCCCCTGATACTCGCTCGCATCAAGTACACCAACCACACACATACAATCACATGCCTATTCCTATCATCATGTTATAAACAATAAAGTAAATATTCATGAACAGGTAATAGAAATATTGGATGACATGTTGTATGCACATTACAAGCATAGTCGCATAGAATCAAACATGGCATTGGACTCAAGAAAAGAGAAAACAGTTTGTTATTAACCAATTAGTTTAGAGTTCTGTTTCCTCACCTTAGCTTGCTAATAGATACTCTTCCAAGCTTTAGAATCACCTTTATAATGTTATTATATTGCTAGAAGACCTAACAAAGTCGATATAATTTAATTAGAATTAATTTCGAATTTAAAAACCATTCTGTTAACTGAGGGTCGGAGGGAGGGTCGGAGTCATGATCGACCCTGGGTGCGACCCTCCCCAAATCTGAACTTCCCGAACACTGAGGGTCGATACTCAGGATCACATAGGGTCGGATGGTCATCGACCCTCTGTGCGACCCTCGGTGGTTTTGGTCAATTTTTCTCCTTTTAGTCCATTCTTCGTGTTTGGGGTCCTATGGCTTGCTCCAACAGTCCATTCAACATGCATTCCATGGTCTAAAACCATGAATCACCCACCCAAATAGCTTTCATGTATTCTCCCATGGTTTTCCATGAAAACCTAACCATGGGTTGATGGTTTGGGTTTCTCCGAGATCACACTCTCATCATTATCTAACCTAAGGCCTGTAGAAACTCATGGAATTAGTATCCATACCTGAGAAGAACACTCCTTCTCTGCAACTCTTCTCCTTTTGCTTTCTTCTCTACCTTGTTTCTCTTCTTCTTCTCTTCCTTCTCTTCTCTTTCTCTCAATTCGATTAGGGTTGTAAAAAGGAGTTAAAGAGGCTTAGGGACGTCCTTTAAATAGAGTAGAAACATCCTAAAATAAGTCTCTTTGAGATTAGGAAAGAATCCCAATCGAATTTATGGAAATTTTCTAATTTTAGTTTCGGTGGCAACTGAGGGTCGATGGGAGGGTCGATGATCCCGTCGACCCTAGGTTTCTAATGTGTCCGACCCTCCCTGTAAAACAGAGGGTCTGACTTTCTATCTTGGGGGGGTCCGACCCTCCCTTGCTGGGTATGCGACCCTCCCCCTAATTTAAGTATTTTTGGGTCGATTTGATACCCGAGATCACGATCTCCTTCACGCCCTTGGTCCATTTGACTCAACCATGATGGGTAAACCTGGTTCAAGGTGATAAGACCGGGTTAGTTTGATACGGATCTTACAGCTGTGCTGCTGTACGCGCGGCATGGCCTGGTGCTGTACATGCGACATGGCTTGGCCACCTCAGGTGGGACCCAACTTCTCTCTCTTCTTTCTCTCTCCTTTTTCTCTCTCTTCTTTCTCTCTCCTCTTTCTCTCTCCTTTTTCTCTCTCTTCTTTCTCTCTCCTCTTTCTCTCTCCTTAGCTTCTCTCTCTTCTGTTTTCGTTCCTCTTGAACTGGAGAATTACCAGACTGCCCATACTGCCACTATCTTGAACTGGAGAATTACCAGACTGCCCATACTGCTACTGTATTACACATATGCAAATCAGGGTTGCCAACAATGACAACACACTTGGAACTGCGCATGAATTGTTCAACATTGGCCAAGGTTCCAACAGAATTGGTTGGTTGACCCAAGAACCTGATCCACCAGCACGGACCTTTTGCCCCGAAAACTCGTTTAGGTGAAGGAGTTAGACCGGTGGTTAAACCGCTGGTTGATTCGCGATTCAGTTTAAAACAGACCATTTAGTTTGGTCTGGACCAAAGTATTTAAAAAAAGAGAGGTTTTAACAGTGGGTTTGGTCTGCCCATAACCGAACCCAGCCAGACAAACCAAGATGAACCGGCTAGAACTGGTTCAGTATGCAAAAATGCATGTGCTGACTTTGATCGGCCATTGTGGGCGCTAGGAGAGTCAGATTTTGATGCGATTTTTTATGCTGTATTTGTATTTTCATACTCTACAGTTTCGTAGATAGTTTGATACAGTTTGGTGATTTGAAAATTTTATTTTTGACTAAAAGGTGTCCCAAATCAGTTCGATTTGTAGTTTTTCTACTTATTTGTTAGTTATTTTTGTATCAGATGCATGTAGAAAGTTGTGTGCATGAGGTTTTGTTTATTGACCCATATGGTACTGCAAAGAAGGATTTGGGGATATCATTGTGAAATTAGGTCGATCCCATAAAAGTGGTGCACTTAGTTTCATCATGATATCTTTTAATTCAAAGTTCATGTATTTGTAAATGCTTGTGTAAGGACGATGTATACTCAAATGTGGCATTGTCAAGTTTTATTCAAATTAAGATTTGTGGGTGTCATGTGAAGATTGGATGAAATTCATCAAAGTGGTATACTCAGTTCCAACATAGTGGTCCTCAAACCCCAAATTTGTGTATTTATATATGTAATAAATGATACATTATTTAACATACTGTTCTACATAGTGTGAAAAACAGCTAAGAAAAGCAGTATTAACCCAAATATGACATTGTCAAAGTTAAAGATATGTTTATGCATATGAGTTGAAAGGGTTTTGGCTTTAGGGGTCTTATTAGCCCAAAGGTGGTGGGATTTTGAGAGTCGTTATTCTTTCGTAGTTATTGCATAGAAACTGAGAAGACCATTGCATGTTTATCCTAAAAGAGAAAGTGTAGTTGGTTAACTCTTAAAAAAATGATATTTACTTGCATTGATATTTTGATACGGTTAGTGCAAGTAAAAGGTATGTGTATAAGTTTTCTGTTGTTTGATACTGTGTTTAGACTCATACACTGATGCATTCATCTAAATGTAGTTGTCCCAAAGAGTGTTTTGATATTTATTCTTTTTTAGTCGGGACAAAGTATAAGTAAATTAAGTTGCATGTGTTTATATAAGTCCTGTATAATTCATCTATTGCTTGATATTTGTGTTTAGACTTATATAATGTTGATAGTTTATGTTGTAAGATATTTTATGGGCTAAATTAATTATAAGGTTAGTTGATTCAGTGGGAGTCTAGTTACAGGTAGACCGGTTTAAGTATGGTTAGAGATGAACCAACCTGGTCCATTGTGGGACTGGTCCAGGGTTGGGGGTGATATTATAAATACCAATGGTTAGGGTCCCCACAGCCACGGTGTTATTTTCTTCTCCTATTTCCATATGCAGAGAGAAGGTCAACGGTCCCGACAGGCTGTGGAAGACTCTGATCCAAGCATTCCAAGGAAAAAAAAAAAAAACAATCTAAAATCAATCTATAGTGAGAGGTATGTGTCTTATTATCTCTTTTTAATTCCAATGGTATTCTAGAAATCTGTGTGGTGTGTTCGATAGGGTTAATGAGAAATCCCATGAAAAAAATCCAAAGGGGATCTAAAAAATCTTATACTGGTATCAGAGCCACTTACATAGACTTAGGATCGATGAAAAAGCATTGTAAAGACTTTATGTTTGATTGGATTGAAAAAAAGAGAGATTTTTCTCTCAAATTTTTCGTACGAACCTGTCTAGAGTTTGGATCCGTAAATTTTTTTTTGGATTGTTAAAAAATAAAATAAAGTTTATAGGATTATATGTAAGACCCGTGTCAATCTAACCCGGTCTTATCACCTTGAACCAGGTTTACCCATCATGGTCGAGTCAAATGGACCAAGGGCGTGAAGGAGATCGAGATCCCAGGTATCAAATCGACCCTAAAACACTTAATTTAAGGGGAGGGTCGCATACCCAGCCAAGGAGGGTCGGACCCCCCAAAACGGAAAGTCAGACCCTCAGTTTTGAAGGGAGGGTCGGACAACTTAGAAACCTAGGGTCGACGGGATCATCGACCCTCCCATTGACCCTCAGTTGTCGCCGAAACTGAAATTAGGAAATTTCTTAATTTTCAATTGGAATTCTTTCCTAATCTCAAATGGACTTATTTTAGGATGTTCCTACTCTATTTAAAGGACGTCCCTAAGCCTCTTTCACTCCTTTTACAACCCTAATTGAATTGAGAGAAAAAGAAGAAAAGGAAGAGAAGAAGAAGAGAAACAAGGTAGAGAAGAAAGCCAAAACAAGAAGAGTTGCAGAGAAGGAGTAATCTTCTCAGGTATGGATAATAATTTCATGAGTTTCTATAGACCTTAGATTAGATAATGAAGAGAGTGTGATCTCGGCAACCATCAACCCATGGTTAGGTTTTCATAGAAAACCATGGGAGATTACATGAAAGCTATCTAGGTGGATTATTCATGGTTCTAGACCATAGAATGAATGTTGAATGGACTGTAGGAGAAAGCCATAGGACCCCAAACAGGAAGGATGGACTAAAAAGAGGGAAATTAACCAAAGTACACCGAGGGTCGCACAGAGGGTCGATGACCATCCGACCCTAGGTGATCCTGAGTATCGACCCTCAGTATTCGGGAAGTCCAGATTGGGGAGGGTCGCACCCAGGGTCGATCATGACTCCGACCCTACCTCCGACCCTCAGTTAACAGAATGGTTTTTAAATTCTGAATAAATTCTAATTAAATTTTATCGACTTTGTTAGGTCTTCTAGCAATATAATAACAATATAAATGTGATTCTAAAGCTTAGAAAAGTATCTATTAGCAAGCTAAGGTGAGGAAACGGAACTCTAAACTAATTGGTTAATAACAAAATGTTTTCTATTTTCTTGAGTCCAATGCCATGCTTGATTCTATGTGACTATGTTTGTAATGTGCATACAACATGCCATCCAATATTTCTATTACTTGTTCATGCATATTTACTTTATGGTTTATAACATGATGATGATGATGATGATAGGAATATGCATGTGATTGTATGTGTGTGGTGTACTTGATGCGAGTGAGTATCAGGGGAGGTGTGATGAGGACTTCAATAAACGTTAACCTTTGGCGGGTCTCAGCACTTTAGCTCTATCTCTAACTCAAGTCTTGTGCATTAGCATCGTCGTATCGCCATTACTTTAGCAGAACTATTATGTCGTAGAGTATCAGGGGAGGTGGTCTCGGTCCTTGTAGTCTCTGACTCTACCAGGGGGCCTTAGCTCTATCTCTATGGACATTCTGAGGGATGCCTGAGGGATGCTGGGGTGAAGTCTTGGATACACTTTTTGGCATTAGGATTGGTTAGTTGCGAGCCCAGTTTACAGCCCTCGCCAACAGGGGCTTACGTGTTGGTATGTCACTATATAGCAATAAACGTTAACCTTTGTTATATTATGTTCATGATTGGGTGCTTGTGAATCGACGATAAACATTACCTTCAGGCGGCGTCACACACTTGTGTATAGAGGCGGGGTCAATAAATGTTATCTTTGACTACCTAAACCTTTCTATTGCATATTGCAAACTATAAACCAGACCAAAGATATGAAATGATTGCATGCATATGTACTGTTGCATTGTTTTGTTTGCTCACTGAGCCATGATGTGTGCTCACCCCTCGACGTCGAATATTTTTAGTTGATGATGCAGGTTTCACAGTTGAAGATTATATGAATGCTCCAGCGTACGGGAACGTAGCGGCTATGGAAGTTGAAGCTGAAGTGGATACACATGATTCCTCTTGCGAGTGCAACTCATGTGTATTCGATTAGATATTTTTCTTAGGTTTCTTTACTTGGATTTATTATGGACATGTATTTGATATTTATTTATGTCTCATTTGATACAGAATAATTTTCTATTTAAATATTAATATCACAGTAGATTCTTAGTTCATTTTATTATAAGACTTCCGCTATTGTGTATTTACTCTGATTATGATTATGGATGTATGGGGTTCAGATAACACGGATATAACCT
>JAMYWD010000445.1:0-11000 GCA_028583415.1 Protea cynaroides | reverse complement strand
ATGCAACCCTGGCCAGTAGGGGGTCAGGTACTGGTAGGATGGAGTGATGAGGGAGAAGGGTCAGAAGTATTCATTAGAGGTGTCACTGGCCGGACTTGCTGCTAGATCACCATTCTAATTGGGATGTAGTATGTGAGCACCAGGGCTATTGTAGTAGGTTGGTGAGTATCCAACCCTTTCGTTCATGGAGGTTATAGTCAGCTTTTGGAAAGTGTAGCCAGGCCTTACCATAGCATTTTAGCATACATTATATCTGACTTTGCTTGTTAATAATTTAATTATATGTTATTGTGTGCTTGTTTGTATCTTAGTGGGATCCAAACGACTGAAATGGGACGACCGTCTTGGTCTCCATCTTGGGGTGCGATTATTTTTGGACTGGTTAGTTACATAAACCCCATGTTTGTGACCCTAGTGTAAGCACCCCATTTTTGCCACCCTCTGTGTAAGTGAACCAATATGGCAGGTTTCTGACCTTTAATCCAAAGATTTATGATTTTTCACTGAATCCCACAGCAGGGTCATGGGCTATTATCTGCAGGAATGCATAGGTCATAGAATTATCTTCGAAACGAGACCAGAATTGCTCAATTCTGATATCAAATGAGGAAGATATGATCATTTTAGTCGGATGATACATATAAGGGAAGTTTCTGAAATTATTATAAATAATAATCCCAGGGGCCTTCATGCAAATTATCCTAAGTCGGATTGTTTGAATTTCAAATCATCATATCTTGATCATCCGACATCGGATTCAGATGATTCCAAGACCATTATTCTTCATTCATGATGTTCTACAAAGTGGACGTAAAAAATCCCGGGTAGAAGTCACCAGTGGGTCTCATGCAAGCTTGCATGCAAAATTATCGTTAGAACTTCAAAGCTTCATATCTTTTCCGTTCTACATCGGATTCAGATGATTCCAAGACCATTATTCTTCATTTGTGATGTCCTGCGAAATGGACGTGGAAAATCTCGGGTAAAAGTCTCCGGAGGGTCCCATGCAAAATGGTCAGCCAAATTATCGATAATTGGTCCGCTTAAACTTCAAAAATTCATAAGTTGACCATTTTACTTCCAAATGAGGTGATTCAAGTTCCTATATTCCTCATTTTTAATGTTCTACAAAATGAACGCAAAAAAATTTGGAATAGAGGCCATCGGAAAATTTCATGCGGGATGACAGCGGAAATGGCCCATGAAATGACAGAGATTGAAAACCCAGTTAATTTCAGTCAATCCAGTCAACTCAGCTCAACCCAAGGTAGTATTGGCCCAACCCAATCAATCCGGACCAATTCATGGTGGCTTATATGCATGTATTTCTTTTATATATTATTATATAATGTATAATATATTGTAATATATCATATAATATATACATATATCTTATATGTATATTATATTATATATATCAATATATTGATATATATATATATATATATATATATATATATATATATATATATATATATATATATATATATATATATATATATATATATATATATATATATATATATATTTTATATATAAAAAACAAAGAATCCAAAGAGAGAGGAAACGTGAGAGAGAGGGAAATTTAGGGAGAATTCAAAAGATTTTGTTTTGAGAAAAGGAAAGAAAAGAGAGAAAAAAAATCTTTTGGATTGAAAAGATTTTTGTTAGGGCATATAATCCAAAAGAAAAAAAAAGAATCCAAAGATAGGAAGGGAAGAGACGTCCAAGGTGGAGAGAGAAAAAAAAAGAAATAGAAAAGGGAGAATCCAAAAGATTTTATTTTGAGAAAAGGAAAGAAAAGAGAAAAAAAAATCTTTTGGATTCAAAAGATTTTGTTAAGGCATATAATCCAAAAAAAAAAAAAAAAAAGGAATCCAAAGTGAGGAAGGGACATCCAAGAGGAGAAAAAAAAAGAATCCAAAAGATCTCGATTTTTGAGAAAAAGGAAAGAAAAGAGAGAAGGAAAGAGGAGGAGAGGATTTTCTAGAAGAGGGAGAGATAGAGAACGTGTGGAATGGAGAAGGAGAAGAGAAAAAGGAAGGAAAAGAAGAAAGGAAAGAAGAAAAAGGAAGAAAAAAAGATTTTTCTAGAAAAAAGAAGAAAGGAAAGAAGGATCTTCTAGAAAAGGAGAGAAAAATTATAAATAGGCAAGAGAAGAGAGAGGAGGGGTCTTTTCCCAGACCATAGAGAGAGGAGAACGTGGGTGAGGGAGAGAAAAACGTGAGTGAGAGAGAGAAAAGAAAAAAAAAATCTAAAGAAAAGAGAAGAAGAAGAAAATAGAGAGAGAGAGAGAGAGAGAGAGAGAGAGAGAGAGAGAGAGAGGTGTTAAGAAGAGAAGATCTAGAGGAAAAAGAGAGAAGGATCAGAGAGGCAGCAAAGAGGATGATGAGAAGATGCAAAGGAGAGAAGGAGAGAGAAGAAGCCTGAGGTAAGAATCACCCATCGCTTTTGTCAGTTTATTTTTTCAAAGTCAAAGCATACTGCAAATGCATGTCTGAGATTGGTGTCTAGCATTAGGAAGATGCCTCTGTTTGCATTAGGTTCCTTGAGACAAAATGTTGGCCTCTGAGTCTTCTTTCTGACCATGTATTCGGATTTTATTTTCATGAGCTATATGATTTTATATTGATTTTATAGTACCACTGGCCAGAATCTGGAACAGACCTGACCAGTGTATTTGCCTGTACTTGGGGAATGTTTTCGACCTGCCTATGATCTCTTTTAGGATTAGGTTCCTTGAGACAAAATGTTGGCCTCTGAGTCCTCTTTCTGACCATATATTCGGATTTTATTTTCATGAGCTATATGATTTTATATTGATTTTATAGTACCACTGGCCAGAATCTGGAACAGATCTGACCAGTGTATTTGCCTGTACTTGGGGAATGTTTTCGACCTGCCTATGGTCTCTTTCAGGATTAGCTTCCTTGAGACAAAATGTTGGCCTCTGAGTCCTCTTTCCGAGGATATCTTTTAAGAATTTTTTGAGTAAGTACAGTGCCCTATGTGCCCATTTTGGTCCAGCCTGACAAAGCTGTCATCTTGCTGCGTGTTCCATCATGTTTTGATTGATTCTCATATGCTTTGGTTGTTTCTCACATGCCATATTTGATGCTATATTTGTTCACATGCTATGTTCGGATGCTCGTATGCATACACTACTATAATTGGAATGGTCACACTGCCATAATTGGAATGGTCACACTGCCATAATTGGATGATTATTGCCATGATTGGAATGATCATACTCACATGCTATATTAAATGTTTTTTGTCATAATTAGGGTAGAAAACTCTACAATGGAAAGAAAATAACAATTAGGGTAGAAAACCCTAAAAAATGAAAATAAAATAATAATTAGGGTAGAAAACCCTAAAATGGAAAGAAAATAACAATTAGGGTAGAAAACCCTAAAAAATAGAAAGAAAATAACAATTAGGGTAGAAAACCCTAAAAATGGAAAGAAAATAATTAGGTAGAAAACCCTAAAAATGGAAAAAAAATAACAATTAGGGTAGAAAACCCTAAAAAATGGAAAGAAAATAATAATTAGGGTAGAAAACCCTAAAATGGAAAGAAAATAACAATTAGGGTAGAAAACCCTAAAAAATAGAAATAAAATAATAATTAGGGTAGAAAACCCTAAAATGGAAAGAAAGTAACAATTAGGGTAGAAAACCCTAAAATGGAAAGAAAATAACAATTAGGGTAGAAAACCCTAAAAAAATAGAAAGAAAATAACAATTAGGGTAGAAAACCCTAAAAAATGGAAAGAAAATAATTAGGGTAGAAAACCCTAAAATGGAAAGAAAATAACAATTAGGGTAGAAAACCCTAAAAAATGGAAAGAAAATAATAATTAGGGTAGAAAACCCTAAAATGGAAAGAAAATAACAATTAGGGTAGAAAATCCTAAAAAATGGAAAGAAAATAACAATTAGGGTAGAAAACCCTAAAAATGGAAAGAAAATAATTAGGGTAGAAAACCCTAAAATGGAAAGAAAATAACAATTAGGGTAGAAAATCCTAAAAAATGGAAAGAAAATAGCAATTAGGGTAGAAAACCCTAAAAAAATGGAAATAAAATTACAATTAGGGTAGAAAACCCTAAAATGGAAAGAAAGTAGCAATTAGGGTAGAAAATCCTAAAATGAAAAGAAAATAGCAATTAGGGTAGAAAACCCTAAATATGGAAAGATAATGGCAATTAGGGTCTTGCCATGCTTAGAAGATAGCCTACTAGATCATGCCATATAGGCTCTTGCCTTATTTGCAATACATGCCATATTTGAAAGATTTTTAAACAATCTTACTGTATGTGAATTTCTTGTCATAAATGTTTTATGTGCCATATTTAGATAGAATATTCTATTTTTTTGGCAATAACTTATTTTATGGAACACCCTAGTCAAACTGCCATATCTGCACACTTCTAGAAGACAATCTAGGCGTGGGGACGTGCATTTAGGCACCCACATTCTTGGGAAGGGCATAATGGGAATAATAAAACCTTAATAAAGAAAGAGAATTCTTTGCCAAACCTTCCAAAATTAGAATTCGGAATGAAAAGGGTAATTTAGGACGATTTCCGCCCCTCAGAGCAAACCCTAAACCTAGAATAGGTTCTAAAACCCTAAACCTAGAATAGGTTCTAAACCCTAAACCTAGATAGGTTCTCATCATTAACCTAGAACAGGTTATCCACCCCGAACTACGCGGATTCTGATTCCTAGGGCAAACCCTAGGATACGTAGGCCATTTGGGAGAAACCCAAATTCGGATCCACACCTTAGTCCACTTGGACTATCCATAGATCCACTAGGATATTTATCCACACATTTAGTCCACCTGCCACTATCCATAGATCCACTAGGATATATTTATTCACCTTAGTCCACTCGGACTATCCATAGATCCACTAGGATATCTATCCATATTCCAACCCAAAAAGGGTTATCCACACCTTAGTCCACTCCGGACTATCCATAGATCCACTAGGATATCTACCCATTTGACCCAAATAGGGATCCCGAACTACGCGGATTCCGATTCCTAGGGCAAACCCTAGGATACGAGGCCATTTGGGAGAAACCCAAATTCGGATCCACACCTTAGTCCACTTGGACTATCCATAGATCCACTAGGATATTTACGCCACTATTGGCCATTCCCATTTCCCCCTTCGGCTTCCTCTGGAACCCTGGTCTTTTGGACCCAATGGATCCACACCTTTAGTCCACTCTATCCATAGATCCACTAGGATACCCATCCATTTCAACCCAACTACGTGGATTCCGATTCCTAGGGCAAACCCTAGGATACGTAGGCTATTTGGGAGAATCCCAAATTCGGATCCACACCTTAGTCCATTTGGACTATTCATAGATCCACTAGGATATTTATCCACAACTTTAGTCCACTTGGACTATCCATAGATCCACTAGGGTATTTATCCACATTTGTCCACTTGGACATCCATAGACCCACTGGGATATTATCCACATTCCAACCCAAATAGGGTTATTCTTAGATCCACTAGGACTATCTATCAGTCCACATGGACTATCCAGATCCTAACCCATAGGATTTCTCAACCTTTCAAGCATAAATTTCAACTTGAACAAAGAACTTAATCATGCACAAGCATAAATCACATCCATAAACTTTAATCACACCTGAACTACGATGGTGAACCTGATTTTTGGAATAATTCCGTGATACGTAGGCAATCTGATGGATACAGATTCGGTTCAATGATATCAAACCCCTTGGTTTGGTTTGGCTTAACAAATAGAGTCTAGCATAGGAAAGGTATAGGAGACCGATTTCGATCGGGCGGTTTGGGTGCCTAACCCCTTCCCATAACCGTAACCTGACACTTACCCAATCTCTAATGGACCAGAAATCCAATCTAAGGGTCATGAGTCAATCGAAGTCTTACCTTGGGGTGAGATTTCACATTTCTAAGGTCCTAGACCTAAATCTAGGTGGCGACTTCTAAAGATTTCCATCTTTGTCCTCACAATGGCGACTCCACTGGGGATATAAATGTCAAACTCCTAAATGAAAACTTTCCTTGTGTGAATTGGATGCTAGATTTTAGGATACTATATTTATGCTTGTATATTATTGCTTTGGGGGGAATGGGTTCAGTCACACATTCGTGCGAGTAGCCGAACCGGGTCCCATGCATATGGGGCAGCCCGCTATGCGAAACACACAGCCTTGGCCTGTACTTTGTGAGACCACGACCGGTGAGCAGCCTCTAACGAGCGTTTCTTGGGTCCGCCCCGAGAATGCGTTATGCTACTCCACGTCGCTTGGATCCTTGCAACATAGTATATAAAGGGATTGGGGGCCCATTATTCATCGAGCATTTGGTGATAGGTTACCCCATCCTCGTCAAGGTGGCCTTTTCTGTCCTAACCCAGATTGTAGCCCAATGTTTGTTATTTTTTGGTTCATCCCTGAACCGACCCGGTAAAATCGGCTTAACCATGACATCCATGTTCGAGACGTCGAAGTTCTGCCCGTTTTTGTCCTCGATTGGTCAACATGTTAGAATCTACACGATGAGCATCTTGAACTCTCACCCATTGGGAGTATGAGGTATGTATACACCTGTTCTACATCATAGTAGACGGTCACTATACACCCTCCATTAAGTAAGCTCGATGTGTCGAATCTCTCATTGTTAACACGTCGATTTCAAAAAATGAACAGAAAATCCCTGTCAAGACATAGATACCATGGTCAAGAAGAAATTTACTAGTTTGTTCATCTATGAACCGCTTTTGCTAACCATCCCTAATAAGGACGACGGATTAATATATCCATTTCAATTTTATCGAATTCGGTAATCCAATTGGCCAGACCTTGGTACCACTGATTATCCATTTTGGAATCATGAGGTCCCAAGACTGAACACATGGCTTAATCAAATTCAATTAAATTGACTTGGATAATGTTTACCCAATCGCCCTTATGAGGGATCTAACTCTTGTTTGGTTGAGTCATCCTTGATTGTGCATGTGACTTCTTCCACTCCCCTAGATGTCTAGAATCTCAATATTCCTCCATTGGATTTCAATGCCTTTGGAAAAGAGAATCAAACTGCAACTATATCCACCCTTTTAGGGTGAGAGGCCCCTACAATTAGGGAATTGTCTTGATCTCCCATCTTGAGATCCATCCATATTATCTTTCTAAATGAATCAATGGAAGTCATGAATCTAGATCTTGATTGAACATCAAATTTTATAAGAAAGAAGGAAAGATTCAGCCCCTAGGCAAATCCAATCATAGTTCCCAATTCACCTTTGAATTAAGGAAAGATTCAGCCCCTAGGCAAATCCAATCAAAGTTCTCAATTCATCTCAGAATTAAGGAAAGATTCAGCCCCTAGGCAAATCCAATCACCATTCTCAATGTACCTCGAATTAAGGAAAGATTCACCCTAGGCAAACCCAATCACGTTCTCAATGCACCTCGAATTAAGGAAAGATTCAGCCCCTAGGCAAATCCAATCATGGTTCTCAATGCACCCCTGAATTAAGGAAAGATTCAGCCCCTAGGCAAATCCAATCATAGTTCTCAATGTACCTTTGAATTAAGGAAAGATTCAGCCCCTAGGCAAATCCAATCATAGTTCTCGATTCACCTCAGAATTAAGAAAAGATTCAGCCCCTAGGCAAATCCAATCACCGTTCTCGATTCATCTCTGAATTAAGGAGAGATCCAGCCCCTATCCAATCATTGTTCCCTATTCACCTTTGAATTAAGGAAAGATTCAGCCCCTAGGCAAATCCAATCATTGTTCCCTATTCACCTTTGAATTAAGGAAAGGTTCAGCCCCTAGGCAGGTCCAATCATCATTTCGGTTCATCCGAAATTAAGGAAAGATTCAGCCCCTAAGCAGATTCAATCACATTCAGTTCATCTCAAGAATCAAAGAAATATTCAGCCCCTAGGATTCAATCACCATTTCCGGTTCATCTCAATAAACAGAAGAAAGGTTCAGCCCCTAGGCAGGTTCAATCATCATTTTGGTTCATCCGAAAATAAGGAAAGATTCAGCCCCTAGGCAGTTCAATCACATTTTCATCCAACACCATTTCTGGTTCATCTCGAACCGAAGAAAGGTTCAGCCCCTAGGCAGGTCAATCATCATTTTGGTTCTCCCTAGGAAAAGATTCAGCCCCTAGGCGGATTCAATTACATCCGGCCCATCTCAAAATCAAAAAAATATTCAGCCCCTAGGCAGGTCCAACCACCATTTCTGGTTCATCTCAGAACTGAAGGAAAGGTTCAGCCCCTAGGCAGGTCCAATCATCATTTTGGTTCATCCAGAATTAAAGAAAGATTCAGCCCCTAGGCAGATTCAATCACATCCAGTTCATCTCAGAATCAAAGAAATATTCAGCCCTAGATTCAACCACCATTTCTGGTTCATCTCAGAATTAAAGAAGGGTTTAACCTTTAGGCAGGTTCAATCATCACTCCCAGATCATGCTAAAATGAAGAAGGCATTCGGCCCCTAGGCTTTTTCACCCTTCACCTCCTGTTTAGGTTCTGATTCATGTTGGAACTAGGAAAAATTCCATTCATTTGAATTCAATTAGCCACTAGGCTTATCCAACCATCAACTTTGGTTAGGGTTCCAGTTCATGTCGAAACTAGGAAAAGTTCCATTCATCTGAATTTATTTAGCCCCTAGGCTTGTCCAACCATCAACTTTGGTTCAGGTTCAGATTCATGTTGGAATTAAGAAGAGTCCCATTCATCTCGAATTCATTTAGCCACTAGGCTTATCCAACCATCAACGTGGGTTCAAGTTCTGATTCATGTTGGAACTAAGAAGAGTTCCATTCATTTGAATTTAATCAGCCCCTAGGCTTGTCCAACCGTCAACTCCAGTTCAGGTTCTGATTCATGTCGGAACTAAGAAAGGTTCCATTCATATGAACTCAATGTGAGCATGAGTTAGCCTCTAGGCCTGTTCAATCATTACCTTTGGTCCATGTTCCACTTCATAAAGGAATCAAAGAGAATTTCAGTCATTCCATCATCTCTAGCAATTAGAGTCCAATCCATGATTGTCATCCTTGGCCTCTATCAATCGGAGCCCAACTCAAGCAATCCTTGCCTCTAGCAACTAGAGCCCAGTCCACGACTGTCAATCTTGATCTCTATCAATCAGAGATCAATTCAAAATCAATCTTGATCTCTATCAATCGGAAGACCAATTCAAAATCAATCTTGATCTCTATCAATCAACTTGATCTCTATCAATGAGACCAATTCAAAATCAATCTTGATCTCTATCAATCGAGACCAATTCAAAATCAATCTTGATCTCTATCAATCAGAGACCAATTCAAAATCAATCTTGATCTCTATCAATCAGAGACCAATTCAAAATCAATCTTGATCTCTATCAATCAGAGACCAATTCAAAATCAATCTTGATCTCTATCAATCGAAGACCAATTCAAAATCAATCTTGATCTCTATCAATGAGACCAATTCAAACCCTATCAACACAAAAAGTCAATCTTGTCTCTATCAATCGGAGACCGATTCAAAATCAATCTATGGCTCTATCAATTAGAGCCCGATCCATGTCTATCATAGCCCGGTGCTACAAGTTAGGATCGCTCATCAAGAATGGCGAATGAGGAGGATTTCCCATTGCTTGTCAATAAAGATCAATTCTAGATTCTAGAGTCATCAAGAAATCATGAACCTTCGGCTATGATAGTGCTATCCCATCTGGGCATTTCGCCCCATTGGCAAGGAAAATGCTAGAATCTAAAGAGTTGCCCTCACATTTCTCATTATTCAAAGAGAGGGAATGGAATTTTCCCAAGCAGTAGGGTAGACCAAAGATGAGATCCAATGTGCCCCAAGCAAGGATAAGAACCAGAATGGTCCAATGATGAAACCCTTAACCCATAAACTGGGGCATGAACCAGATTGAACTTAGACCCAAATTGAGTGCGATCCGATGAGGAAAGCCAATGACCCCCAACTCGGGGCATGAACCGGATTGACCTTGGGCCTAAATTGGATATGGTTCAATGAGGAAAGTCATGAGCCCTAAGCTGGTCATAAACCAGATTGATTTTGGACCCAAATTGAATGCGGTCTAATGAGGAAAGCCATTATGCCCTAAACTGGGGCATGGACCAAATTGACCTTAGACCCAAATTGAGAGTGGTCTAACAAAGAAATCCATTAAACCCCCCAAGCCAAGGTATAAATTAGTCCAATCTTGGATTCAAAATGGTGTAGTGCAATGGCGATACCCCTTGCTCCCCAAGCTGGGGCATAAGCCAAAATGATCTGAACTCAACTAGAAGTGGTCCATTGATAAATCCATCAAACCCCAAACTGAGGCATGAACCAGAGTAACCTTGAGCTTAAAAAGCAATAGTCCGGTTTTGAATGGATCCCAAACTGAAAAAAAAAAGATGGAAAAGGTAGGTATCTTGCACCTATTGATAGAGGGGCATGATGAGTCCTGCTATTAGAGATCTGAAGGAAGACTTATTCCCGCAACGACTGAAGGTGGTCGTCGAAGGCGTTATGCCCAACTGGAGCCGCTTGGACGAACTAGTTGTTTCAACTTTCTATTATCGGTATTTGATAGGTCATCCATGTCTGGGTCCAAGATCAATATGCTTGTTGACAAGTCTAGTCCAATCTGCCGTGCAAGTAAAAGAAAATCACCCCGTTTGGGATTTCAAACTCTGTGCCTTGTCTCTTCCATACATTTCCTCCCAGTTTCATACATCCTCCTATTCTACGTGCGCAGTCAATTCTGACTCTGAAGATGATTGAAATGATGAGCCATCTCCTGAACTTCTATGCCACCCGGCCTCTTGAGAAAGAAAGGTCCAACCCGTCTGGGAAAGCTTTAAATGATCAATCGGGAGACACAAGAGTAGTCTCAAGAAACATGTATTGGAGAAGCTGCCATTTGTTCTATCTGTGA
>JAMYWD010000441.1:15000-25000 GCA_028583415.1 Protea cynaroides | reverse complement strand
ACAAACCATTGCACATAACCACAATCAGAACATAATAAATACAGCGGAAGTCTTTAAATAAATGAACTGAGTATTCTATTGATAAAATAAAATAAATATCCAATTATCCAAATTCGTTAAATATCTTTACATCACTTTAATAAAGTAACTGAAATAAATAAAATAAAGTCAAAGGTACACGTAGAAAGGGCACTCGCATGAAGCGTCATGCTCGTCCTCTCCTGCCTGTACGTCCAGAGTAGCAACACCTCCATACGCCGGAGCGTTCATATAATCGTCCACCGTGTAACCTGCATCAACATCTAAAAATAATGTATATACAAAGGGTGAGCTCACAACTTAGCTCAGGTAAGACAATCAGACAGTGTATCAATATTATATGCATGAGTAACAATCATTTTATGTTGTGGTCTGGTTCAAGTTTGCAATGTGCTATAGAAAGGTTCGGAGGCCGCCTCACCTCTATACACGAGTGTGTAGCATCGCACAGCAGACCACACTACCACTGACCCACATGCACCCATCATGGAATAGAGATAGAGCTAAGGGATCCACTACCTCCCCTGATACTCCACCCATACCAATACATAAGCCCCTACTGGCTAGGGCTTGCAAACTGGGCTTGCAACTAACCAATCCTATATGTCATCACTGTAGACTCCATCCAAGTACAGCTCACTACGGCATAGAGATAGAGCTAGAGTGTGGTGGCCGAGCTGGAGACCATAATGCCACACCTACCCCTGATGCCCTACCTGCATCGAGCATACTAAGACAGAACAATACGCAAGTGGACCCTATCCCAACATAACTCCCTATGGCATAGAGATAGAGCTAAAGCATCGTGGCCAGGCCAGAGACCACATGTCAGAGACCACAGTGCCACAACATCGTGGCCAGGCCAGCGACCACGTGTCAGAGACCACAGTGTCAAAACATTGTGGCCAGGCCAGCAACCACATGTCAGAGACCACAGTACCATGACCTTCCCCTGATGCCCTACCCGCACCAAGCATGCTAAGATAGAATACTTCAAAAAGGTTCCAGTGTGAGGAATGATCCCAGGCCCTAGGCCCTTCCCATTCCACACACCAACGAAAACAACCACATGCCTAACAATCACATCCTATCATATGGAATATGCATGAACAATAGTAATAACTGGAAATAAAAGATGACATGTGAATATGCACAACCATCACATCATATATTCAGGGTTATTATTAATAATGTATTATTGTCCTTTATTTATTAGGGTTTAGGTCAGATTCCCTTACCTGACGCTCGTTTGATAGCTTGCTCCACGTCGCAAGATCCAAACGTCCTATCACAGAGTCCTACATTATATTAGGGTTCAATTAGAATAGTTTATTAGGGTTTCACGTTGGTCGAAAAACCAACAGAGTTCAAAACCAGCCTTTCAGAGATGACCGGTCGCAACATACCGGTTGCATCTCTGTGGGAAAACTAGCGACCGGTATGGTCAATCGGTATGTCTCCGGAAGACCATACATTAGGTTTTTCAACTGCCGTCGATCAATCTCCATGGATTTCCAGGGTTTCTCTTATCCATTCTAAGTCTGAGATTTGAGTTAGAGTTGTCTCCAACTCATTCAAGTCTAATTTTGATAATAATCATCCTAGAACTCGAATCTAGGGTTTGACGGCAATTAGGGTTTAATGGCCAATTAGGGTTTAGATCAATACCTGCTTTGCATGATATTGATCCAACCATACTAACTATCCTAGAGTCACAATGTAAGTGGAATGATTCAAAACACTTACCGTCGATTGGCGTAAGGTAAGCATCATCGAACGGCAATGGCGGCACTTCCTTCTTCTTCCTAGCTCCTTCTCCTTCTCCAATCTCCTTCTCCTCTCTAGGGTTTGTGAGGATCAATGGAAGTGATTCTAGGAGGCTTAGAGGGGTTTAAATAGGCTAAGAATTAGGTTTAGGAAGCCTCTTAGGATTAGGAAAGTCTTAGGATTCGGAATTAGGAAAGTGGAACCCGCAGAGATCCAATTCTGGATCTTGGTAGTTTGTTGTGCAGACCATACCGGTCGACCGGTACCATCAACCGGTATGAATGAAATTCATACTTAAGTTGGTCTGGTTGGTCCGATTTCGTACCTGATTGTCATCCGCTCGTCCCGTCTGGCCCTGTGATGATCGGAAGACCTGTTACGACATGAAATCATGGTTTAGATCGGGTTCACGATGTGCAGGTCTTACAACCACCACCAGAACAGGAAATGGCTGGGCGAATGGTGACCAGACGAGGCCATAACCCAATTCCTCCACCACCACCACCTGTGGAGGAAGACAACCATGTAAATCTTGAAGCACAAGAGAATCTGAATATGGCACCGCCAGCGGCTAGTGGCCAGGCAAATCCTACAAACTTGCCAGCCCCACCTACATATCTGGCTACAACGGTAATGAACTTGGCACAACAGCTACAACAAATACAGTAGGTGCAAGCCAATATGTAGGCTGCTATAGGCATGGCTTTTCCAGCTGCACATACGACACCTATGCCAGCAGGACAAGCTAGTGCAGTACCAGGGGGAAGCAACATGGTACCCCTCGCACCTCAAACACCAGTCATGCCGGCTCAAGTGCAAAATCCTAAGGTAGCTCAAGGCAGTTACCAGCACCAACCACCTATGTATGGGGCCTATGCGCCGTATCAGCTGGACCACTCCCGATTGATCGAGCATTTTCTGAATATGAAGCCCAAAGAATATAATGGTAAGCCAGCAGATCCTTTGTGGCCAGCACACTGGATTGATGAAATGGAAAGAAATTTTATGATGATGACAGTGAATAAGGAGGAGAAAGTGTTGTGTGCAACCTTCATGCTGAAAGGCGATGCACACCACTGGTGGAAGTCCACACGGACTTATCTGTTAACAAAGCATGCCCAATTGACTTGGGATATATATAAAGAGGCATTCTTCGAGAAGTACTTCCCCAGAAGTTTCAGAGATTCTATGGAGAGAGAGTTCCTTAGTCTATATCAGGGCCAGATGACTGTGGATGCATACCAATAGCGTTACGAAGAGCTGTTTTTCTTTGCACCCGCTAGCATGCAGGAGGAAAACACAAAGACCCGAAGGTTCGTCATTGGACTCAGGGGAAGCATACGTGAGCATGTTCTGGGATTGGAAAAGAAGGTTTACAATGAAGCCGTACAAATTGCTCCAGTAATAGAGTCGAGCCAGAAGGAGAGCTACTTTGCTCAAAATAGGGGTATTAAAAGGCCAAACGGAAATTCATACAACGGAGCGAATATAAGGACATTTAAACCCTTCCATACTCATGGCTTCAATGCTGCAGCCAAGATTACTCCAGCAGCTCAACCGCAACAAAAGCAAAACAATGAAGGAGTAAAATGCTTTAACTGCAACCAAGTAGGACATTATTAAAGGGAGTGTCCTAAACCCAAAATGCCGCTACAGCAAGGAAAGGTTTATGCTGTTACATCTGAGGATGCTGCCGCATTGCCTGATGTGGTCACATGTATAACCTAAACCTTTTATTTGTGTTACATTGTGTGAGCATGTAGACTAAAAGTAAAACAAATCACAGGTATCGTACCTATTAATGGCATACCTACTAGAGTACTCTTTGATTCTGGAGCTACTCATTCTCTTATATCTATGTCATTTGGAAAGAAGCTGAATCTACCCCTCAAATCTTTAGACTACAAACTGCTTGTACGATCGTCGATGGGATTAGAAGTGGAACTAGAAAAAGGTTATGGACCATGTCCAGTTCTTATTGACGAGAAGACTTTGGATGCAACCTTAATTCAACTTGAGATGGCAGACTTTGATGTCATCTTGGGAATGGACTGGTTGGCTCGGCATTCTGTAAACCTATTACGTGCAGAAAATAGGCTGACATTTAAAGACAAGGAAGGAGCAGAGTTTAGTTTTACGGGAACCAAACTTCCCCATAAACGAAAACTCATCATCTTTGCGTTAAAGGCTAGGAAATGCCTCGAGAAAGGAGGAGTTGGGTATCTAGTATCAGTGGTCGACCTCACCAAGGAAGCACCACAAATGGAGAATATTGATGTTGTGCGTGACTTTCCAAATGTATTTCCTGAAGAACTACCAGGACTACCACCCGACCGAGCGACAGAGTTCGTTATAGATCTGATACCCGGAGCTGCACCAGTATCTAAAGCACCCTATCGAATGGTTCCTACTAAATTAAAGGAATTAAAAGTACAGTTACAGGAATTACTGGACAAGGGTTACATCAGACCTAGCATATCACCATGGGGAGCGCCAATATTGTTTGTAAAGAAGAAAGACGGTAGCGTTCGACTGTGTATAGACTACCGAGAATTGAATAAGCTAACAATCAAGAATCGGTACCCATTGCCTCAGATCGATGACTTGTTCGATCAGTTGCAAGGTGCCAAGTTGTTCTCCAAGATTGATCTTCGGTTAGGATACCATCAGTTGAAGATTAAGGACAGTGATATTCCGAAGACAGCATTCAGAACAAGATATGGACATTATGAATTTTTAGTCATATCTTTTGGATTGACTGACACACCCGTAACTTTTATGGAACTTATGAATCGGGTATTCCATGATATGTTAGATATGTCGGTCATTGTGTTTATTGATGATATATTGGTCTACTCCAAGGACAAGGAAACTCATGTCATGAATCTAAGAGCCGCTCTGCAGCGACTAAGGAAAGAGAAGCTTTACGCCAAATTTACAAAGTGTGAGTTTTGGTTAAATGAGGTTGCTTTCTTAGGCCATGTGGTATCCGCTGAAGGAATTAAAGTGGATCCCAGAAAGATTGAAGCCATTGTGAAGTGGGAAGCACCAAAGAGCGTTGCAAAAATTAGAAGTTTCCTAGGTCTAGCTGGGTATTATCGACGATTCGTGGAATACTATTCCAGAATTGTCGTACCTCTCACAAGTTTGACTAAGAAAGGAGAAAAGTTTGTTCGGACTGATAAATGTGAGAAATGTTTCCAAACATTGAAGGCTAGATTGATATCTGCTCCGATCTTGACTATTCCTATTCCAGGACAGCCATTTATCTTGTACACTGATGCGTCAGGATTGGGTTTAGGATGTGTACTTATGCAAGGAGAACAAGTAATTACGTATGCCTCAAGACAACTGAAGACACATGAGAAGAACTATCCCACTCATGACTTGGAATTAGCGGCAGTAGTACATGCTGTCAAGATATGGAGACATTATTTATATGGAGAGAAATTTCAGATTAAATCAGATCATAAGAGTCTCACTTGTCTTTTTTATCAGAAGGAGTTGAACATGAGACAAAGAAGATGACTGAAATTATTGAAGGACTATGATTGCGATATCCAGTATCATCCAGGAAAGGCTAATGTAGTTGCTGATGTGCTAAGCCGAAAAGCAATGATAAAATCTCAAGGAGAGGTTAACACGACTGTAGCAATGTGTACTACAGGAAAAGTGTTCAATTACGGTAATGAGCAGTTCGTGATAGATGCACCGGGTGAATCAACCAACCAAAGGTTCATTCATCGGTTTTCAAATATGTTCGCAACGTTGAAGATTGTACCTGATATAATTGTTGAAGTAAAAACAGCTATTAAATCAGACCCTTATCTGAGAACGGTACATGAAGACATCGAAAAATGTAGGACGACTCCTGAGTTCACCTTGGATGATGAAAGGTACTGAAGTACAAATGAAGAGTATGTGTTTCTGAAATAGAAAATTTGGATATTAGACACCGACTAATGAAGGAAGCTCACACCACCGCTTATTCGGTACATCCTAGAAGTACAAAAATGTATCATGAATTGAAGAAATTATATTGGTGGAGAGGAATGAAAGCAGATATAGCTAAATTCGTGTCTCAATGCCTAAATTGTCAGAGGGTGAAGGTTGAATGACAAAGACCTGCAGGATTATTGCAGCCGCTACCAGAACCAGCATGGAAATGGGACTGCATCACTATGGACTTCGTCACCGGATAACCATTGACTCCTCGAGTAGTTGGTGCGGTCTAGGTGATTGTAGATCGTCTGACTAAGACAGCTTGTTTTATAGCTATATGACCACAATATACCCTGGAGAGGATAGCTAAGCTATATGTGGATAATATTGTCAGATTACATGGAGTACCTGAAAGCATTATGTCCGATAGAGGCCCACGCTTTACTTCAAAGTTTTGGGAAGGAATGCAAAAGGCTATGGGTACAACATTGAAGTTCAGTACTGCATTCCATCCTCAGACAGATGGACAGTCGGAGCGTACCATTCAGATTTTAGAAACATGCTTCGAGCTTGTGTAATTGATTTTAAAGGATCATGGGATGAGAAACTACCATTGATCGAGTTTGCCTATTACAACAGCTATCAGACTACTATACAGATGTCACCCTATGAAGCACTGTATGCTAAAAAGTGTCGAACTCCTTTGTTTAGGAATGAAGTTGGAGAACGTAGCATCGTTGGACCAAAATTTGTTGAAGAGACTTGTCGAGTAGTTGACATTATCAAAGAAAGATTTAGAATGGCTCAGAATCGTCAAAAACAGTATGCAGATACTCGACGCAGAGACCTTTAATTTGTCGTTGGTGATAAGGTATTCTTGAAAGTATCACCTATGCGAGGTTTAAAACGATTCGGACAGAAAGGGAAGCTAAGTCCGAGATATGTTGGGCCATATGAGATTTTAGCCAAACATGGAAAAGTAGCTTATCAGTTAGCACTACCACCATCTATGTCAAGTGTGCATGATGTATTTCATATCTCATTATTAAAGAAGTACGTCAGAGATCCAACGCACGTTTTGAGTAGCAGATCCACCAGATCTAACTGATGATTTGACATTCGAAGTAGCACCAACTGAAATCACTAGTCGAAAGGTTCAACGTCTACGCAACCGTGATATCTACTATGTTAAGGTCACCTGGAGGAGCCGAGATATAGAAGAGATTACATGGGAAGAAGAGAATGCTATGCGAAAGCAATATCCTCACCTTTTTTACTCGGAAGGTATGTACAAATTTCGAGGATGAAATTTTTAATAAGAGGGGGGAGTTGTAAGACCCGTACCGAACTAACCGGTCTTACCATCTTGTACCAGGTCTACCTATCATGGTTGAGCCAAGTGAACCAAGTGCGTAAAGAAATCACAAGACCAGGTATGAAGTCTAACCCAAAGACAATAAATGTGAGGGTAGGGTCGCATGCCTAAATAGGTAGGGTCGATCCCACCTCAACAGAAGTCCAACCCATGACTTTTAGTCGTAGGGTCGGATGACTAAGAAGGTGTAGGGTCGATAGATCCTGCGACCCTACGTCCGACCCTACGAAGACAGACAGAAACTGAAAATTAGGAAACTTTCCTAATTCTAAGGGGATCTTTCCTAAACTCATTGGGACTTATTTTGGAGGGTTTTCCTCTATAAATAGGACATCCCTTAGCCTCTTTCACTCCTTTACAACCCTAATTGAAAGTGAGAGAAAGAGAAAGAGAAGGAAGAGAAGAAGAGAAGGAACTTGAAGAAAAGACTAAGGAAGAGGAGGAAGTTCAGAGAAACCTCTGAATAAAGGTATGAACCTAATTCCTTACCTGAATAAGAGATCCTAGAATAGTTATGAAGAACATAGGATTAGAAAAAACCCAAATCATCCATCCATGGACAAGTTCCAAGAGATTCCATGGAGGAAGAGATTATGGACAATGAATAGTGTATAACTTGGAGTTTTGAGCCATAGAACAATCTTAGAATGGACCACGAAAGTAATCCAAAGGATCAAAACATGAAAGAATGGACTTTAGAATGAAAGGTCAACTCAAAATACGTGTGGTCGCACGTAGGGTCGAATGATATCCGACCCTATGAGACCACAGGATCGACCACATGCCCTCGGGAAGTCCTAGGGAGGGTGTGGTCGCACGTAGGGTCGAATGGTATCTGACCCCACGTCCGACCCTACACCCTAGGGTGGCAGAAACTGCTACCCTAGGTACTACTACCCTACCTGCGACCCTTCAATTTCAGTTAGTCTAAATCTATTGGAATTAATTCTAATTAAAATCTATCGACTTGTTAGGTCTTTCTAGTGATTTAAAAGTGATTCATAAAGCTTGAACGAGGATCTAAGCTCAATCAAAGGTGAGGAAACAAGACCTAAACTAATTGGTTAATAATAAATTATATTCATTTATTGAGTCCAATACTTTGAATGATTCTATGCTTGTATGATTGTAATGTGCATATCACGTGTCATCCACTATTCATGTTATTATTGTTCATGCATATTTAATTTCGTTTATTATAACATGATGATGATGATGATACTAGGAATAGGCATGTGAATGTATGTGTTTGGTTAGTGTACTTGATGTGAGTGGAGCGTCAGGGGGAGGACATGACACTGTGGTTCATCCTGGTCACCAGACTCTAGCTCTATCTCTACTCAAGTCTTGTCCACTAACATCTTCGTATCGCCATTACTTTAGCAGAACTATTACGTCGTAGGGCATCAAGGGAGGTGGTCTCGGACCGTGTAGTCTCTGACTCTGCCAGGGGGCCTTAGCTCTATCTCTATGGACGTATTGAGGGATGCTGGGGTGAGACCTTGGATACACTGTTTGACCTTAGGATTAGTTAGTTGCGAGCCCAGTTTGCAAGCCCTCGTCAATAGGGGCTTACGTATTGGTATGGGTAGAGCATCAGGGGAAGTGTGATGCGGTGCGGTCCTAAGCACTTTAGCTCTATCTCTATTCCATGGTGGGTGCATGTGGGGGCGGCAATGGTGTTTGATCCATTGGGCGGTTCCACACATTTGTGTATAGAGGTGCGGCGGCCACCTATCCTTTCTATAGCATATTGCAAACTTATGAACCAGACCAAAGATATGAATTGAATGCATGCATATGTTTGTTGCATTGTTTTGTTTGTTCACTGAGCCGTGATGTGTGCTCACCCTTTTCGAATTCAAATATTTTTAGTTGATGATGCAGGTACGACGATGGAAGATTATATGAATGCTCAACATATGGGCATGTGGCGGTAATGGAGGCAGAAGTGATGATGGAGTCGTATGATTTATCATGCGAGTGTAACTCTTGTGTTTTTTATTAGATTTTGTTTAAGTTATACAGACAATGTAATTGATTTAATTATTTTAATTTATGTCTTAGTCCTTTTGGAGATAATTGGATAATTTATTTACCTTATTACGGTTAAACTCTCAGTTCATTTAATATATAAAACTTCCGCTATTGTTTATTTACTCTGATTATGGTTGTGGATGTGGATGGTTTAAGCAAACGGACACAGCCTATTCGAGATCATAGTTGAACCGTTGGTTTATTAGCGGTTTATCACACCATTCTGAATAGTGCTGAATTGGGGTGTGATAATTAGGGTTTCAACCAAACCCATCCCAATCCATATAGGAACCTTAGAACACAATGGAGAAGGGATAAACAATGAGCAATAAAGACATACCTGTTTGTAAATATATTATTTCCCTACGCTTCAAGACGCTCCAAGCTTTGATTGTAATCCTTCGGTCATAGTCTCCACAGCATCTAGAGGATATCATAATGTCTCTTGCTAATGGGTGCAGAGAAAACTTCATTAACTGTGGTTGTGGAGACTCTAACCCAGTATTTATAAAATACTGTCATAACCATAATTGCCTTCCCACAATAAAATTAGGGTTACCTAACCTATCTCATACCATATGACGAACCAAACCGAACTAGTCCTACCATGTTAATTAAACTCCCACTAATTAACTGATTAAAAAATTAATCAAGCCCACATAATTCCAATACCATTGCCTTTAGTGTATGGGGGTCGAAATCAAATGAGCTACTAATTTTCCTTCTTAGGGTCGGCATCTATATTATGTGGGTTCAAGTATAGGGATCAGGTATGGGTACGTCTTAAGGATTGGGTATTACCTGAATTTGTAATCCAGGGGTTCATGAAGTGTTTGGGTA
>JAMYWD010000441.1:0-10000 GCA_028583415.1 Protea cynaroides | reverse complement strand
ACACATGAGATGATCGTAACCCATAGTGTCACAAAAAGGTGGAAAAGAGAAGAAGAATGAAAAAGAAGAATTAGAAGTGCGCCAACGCCCTTTGAATTGCGCCAACTCCCCTTTTTTTTTTTGTAAATTTCTTCTTTCTTTTTCTTTCTTTTTTTTTCTTTTACTTCTTCTTCTTCTTTCTTTTTTTTTTTTTTTTTTTCTTTTCTACATTCTTCTTTTCTTCTTCTTCTTTTCTTCTTCTTTTCTTTTTCTTCATTCTACTTCTTCTTCTTTTTCTTCTTTCTTTTTCTTCTTCGTTCTTCGTTCTTCGTTCTTCTTTTCTTTTCTTCTTCTTCTTCTTCTTTCTTTTTCTTTTTTCTTCTTTTCTTCTTTTCTTCTTTTCTTCTTCTTTTTTCTTTTTTTTTTTTTTTTCTTCTTTTTTCTTCTTCTCTTTCTTTTTTTCTTTTTTTTTTCTCTTTTTTTTTCTTTTTTTCTTTTTTTTCTTTTTTTTTCTTTTTTTCTTTTTTTTTTCTTTTTTTTCTTTCTTCTTCTTCTTTTCTTTTTTTTTTTTTTTTTTTTTTTTTTTTTTTGGGTAAGTAGATAATTTTATTAAAAACCCAAAGAAAAGAGATACAAGACCAGCCTAATAGGCCCAGACAACTACACTACATAATCTCACTGCCTACTACAAGAATAGACACCAACAAGAACCATCAAAGCAAAACAAAACAAGAATAAAAAAACCAATCTGGTTTGACAGAGGGGCAGCCTAATGCACATCAATACTCCAGCTTGCGGCAATGAACTCCTCTTCCTGATTAGAAGGCTTAGAGAAAGAAGAGGATAGGATTTTAGCCTCAACCTCCCTGATGATCATCTTGGTCACCACTTCCTTAGATCTTGATAGCCTAGAGAAGATTCTTGAATTCCGCTCCTTCCATAAGAAATAGATGATACCATTAAAAGCAATCTTCGGGATGATCGACACACTGTTGCTCTTTGCTTTGATGAAGGCCAACTTTTCAGCTTCATTAGTACAAGTAGTAGGCCGTAAAGATCTCCTCCTACACTTTGACATGCAATTTGTCCATATAAATTTAGAGTACTCACATTCAAAAAAGAGGTGCCTTACACAATCGCTCCCATTCTCACATAAACAGCACGAGCTAGGGATAGAGATATTCCGAATCTGAAGCTGATCAGCAGTGGGAAGGGAATCTAGGCACGCCCTCCAAGAGACAACCGAATGCTTCGGAATGTTAGAGGGGTACCAAATGGCCCCATGCCAAGGCATTGAAGGACCATGGGCCCTCACAGCCCTCCAACCCTCCTTAATGGAGAAAACAGCTCGACTCCCATTTTCTTTCACCCAATATACTTGATCCATAGAGGAAGAAGGCTGCCAAGGAAGACTCTCCAGATCAAACCATATGCTTCTAATACTAGGAACATCATTGTGAGGGCAGGATTTCCAGTTCATCCCTTCCCAGAGATCACTCACCTTGGCCATTTTGCTTTCTCCAGAAATAAAATTTTGGGCATCCGAAATCCTATTCCAAAGGGCTTCCCCATTCAACCACGGATCGAGCCAAAAATAGAAAGAATCTCCTGATTCCCTATGGTACTCCACCTTTGATTTTAGCATATCTCTATGACGAAGAAGGTTCCTCCATATCCAAGACAGATTTTTGGAATTTTTGATTGTCCAAATTGAATCTCTCTTCAGAATAGCTTTCCTAGTCCATTTGACCCATAAGGATTCTTTATTTGATATAATATTCCACAACTGTTTCATAGCTCCAGCTTTACACATGTCTTGAACTCTTCTGATACCCAAGCCACCTTCTTCTTTTGGGAGACAGATTTTTGCCCAGCTAACATGATGAATCTTCCTCTTCATTTCCGGACCTGACCAAAGGAAGTTTCCGAAAAGGGACTCAATGGCCATACTAGTTTTCTTAGGGATCCCAAAAACTCCAGCCCAATAGAAATAACACCCTTGAAGCACCGAAGAGATAAGTTGAATCCTCCCTGCGAAGGAAAGAAATCTGAATTTCCAACCTTCAATCTTTTTCCTAATCTTTTGGATTATAGGCTCACAATCTTTGCTTGCCAGGCTTGATGTGCCCAACGGAATCCCCAGATAAGATATAGGAAATACACCTTCCTTGAAACCACTCTGAGCAATAATCTCATTCTTGACAGAATCCTGAACACCTCCAACAAGGATAACCGATTTCAAGAAATTTATGCTAAGGCCAGAGATTTCCAAAAACTGATTCAAAACCTGAGAAACTCCAGAAATGGATGCTTGATTAGCTTTCACAAATATCATTAGATCATCTGCAAATAAGAGGTGACTAATAGATAAACTATTGCATCTGCTTGGAATTCTGAAAACTTTACTTCTGTAGGCCTCATCCATCATAACCGAAAGAGGCTCCATTGCCAAAGAGAATAAATACGGCGAAATAGGATCACCTTGGCGAATCCCCCTTTTCCCTTTGAAATAACCAGCTGGGCTACCATTCACAAGGACTGAAAACATAGGAGTATGAATACAAGCACTAAACCAATTAATAACCAACTCAGGGAATATCCCATTTTCCGGAGAACTTCGAGGAGATAATTCCTATCCAGAGAATCATAGGCTTTTTGCAGGTCCACCTTAAGAACAGCAGAAGGGGGACAAGAAGACCTTCCCATACCTCTAACAATTTCATGACATAAAAGAATATTGTCTGATATGCATCTATCCTTAATAAAAGCAGATTGATTAGGAGCCACCAAAGAATGAATGATCATCTGCAATCTATTAGCCAAAATCTTAGCTATGAATTTGTACAGAACATTGCAGAGGGCAATAGGTCTGAAGTCAGCAAAAGAATGCGGGCGATCAGATTTAGGAATCAAACAAATGAATGTATTACTCACATCTCTGGGTAGATATGGGTTAGCAAAGAACCATTTAATAGCAAAAATTACCTCCTTCCCGACAATACTCCAGGAGTGCTTGAAGAAGGTGGCATTGAAACCATCAGGGCCAGGAGCTTTGTTACCATCGAATGAGAAGACAGTCTTTTTGATTTCATCATCCAAACACCGGCTGCATCATCAAAACCTTTTGGTTTTCTGATAATGTGTTTTTAACTCTTAGGTTCTGAAAAGGTGGATCCTCAAAGGGCTCTTCCCTATATAAGGAAAAAAGATTTCTGAAGTACTCTTCTGCCTCCTTCTTAATCAGCAAAGGGTCTTCAATTCTCACTCCTCCAGAATCGCATATGCTATCAAAAGAATTGTTGTAGTGGTAGCACTTCAAGCTTTGGTGAAAAAATTTATTGTTCTTGTCTCCGAGGGCAAGCCACTTAATTCTCGATTTTTGACGAAGGAATTTTTCTTCACTATCCAAAGCTCGAGAAAGAGCCAATCTCTTTTCTTTTTCTAAAACTGCCAAGCTGCTGTTAGGCAGGTTAGAAACCATAAGGCATTGGATAGCTGCCAGCTCCTCCTCCGCATGAACAACCGCATCATGGAAATTTCCAACATACTCAGAATTCCAAACTTTCAAAGCCTTCTTAACATTTCTCAATCTAGCAGCCACTGCAGATAATGGAGCTAGAGAAGTCCCGATAGGCTCGGCCCAAGCCCTTTCAACCAGAGGCAGGAAATCAGGTCTGTCAACCCAAGCATCAATAAATTTAAAAGGCTTAGCACCAAAATTCTTGCCTTTCCTAATTTGAACCAAAATGGGAGAATGATCTGATATGTAGGGATCTAGGAAACAAGCCTCAGAATTCTGAAAATTTTCAATCCATTCAAGATTAACAAGAGCTCTATCCAACTTGCAACAGATTCTATTATCTCCCACTTGGTTATTATTCCAAGTGAAGGGGTGACCAGACCATTTCAAATCATAGAGGTTACAGTTGTGCAGACATTCATTGAAAGCTGATGATTGATTGACATTAATCCCATTCCCTCCCATTTTCTCTTCACTACTCCTAACAACATTGAAATCTCCCACCACAATCCAAGGCATAGAAACTGAAGAACTATAGTTTTCCAAGCTATGCCATAATGAAGCTCTGATGCTAGGATCATTTGAACCATAGACAGCAGCAAGCAAAAAATGTAAATCAGAATGGACTACACTCACCTTGCAGTATAACACTTGGTTTTCCGAACGAATTCTTTCCACTTTAAAAATAGAAGGATTCCACCACACAATGATCCGGGGGGGACTCGATGCAAGATCATCATAGATGCAATCCCACCCTTGAAAAATGGAAGCAAGGGAGAATTTGATGATGTCTTTGTTCAGTTTCGTCTCAGAGAGACAGCACAACCCGGCCTTGGCTTTCTTCACAACCCTTTTTACTGCCTTCTTCTTAGCAGCACTATTCAGACCTCTAATATTCCATGCTATTAGATTAATCATAGAGAGGCTGTTTTAGATACTCTCCAGATTCATACTTTCCTTCCACGATGACCCTAAGGATATTTCTTTCCTTAGATCTCCCTGGATACTTTCAATCTCAACATCTTCTTCCCTTTGACACTGCTCATCATTACCCAATACTTCCTCAACTAATATCTTTCTTTTTTCAGGGGGGTATTTTCCATTTTTTTTTCTCTACTTCATTCATGTTCGGATCACCCTCCTGGTTTTTCCACATCCTATCAGATCTTCCCCTCTCCAGATCCTCTCCCAATCTCGGAAAATGCTTGGCATTTTTTACGACAGGACAGACCTGCCCCAAGAATCCCGAATGGCCAGGCCGAACTGCAGCACGCACATGATCAAACAGGGTTTTATTTGACCCCGAAAAGGCTGAGGGGATGGGGGGGGGGGGCTATAGGACCAAGGGGGGAAGGGCGGGGGCCAGACTGGGCTTTTGAAAGGCCAGGAAGGGGAGAAGAAATGTCCACGGGACAAGGGGGGGAAGCCCTACTGGAGCCATGCTCAGACACCTGGCCAGGGCGCCTAGGGGGGTAGGGGGTATGACCCGCAGAGGTAGGAGAAGATTTCGAACCAGAAGAGGAGACAGCAACACTAGGTTCCAAAGAGGGGGTAGGTTCAAGGGCAGGCTTGGCAGGGGCAGGGGGGAACAGGGGGTTTAGGCGGCCCAGCATGGACAGACTGGTCCTCTTCAGCTGCCAGGCAACCGAAATAGAAAGGACCAGACGCGGCAGACTCGGAACAGGCTCCCGAATTCAAACCGCGATTACTAGAAAGGAAACCAGACTTTTTGGGGGGAAAATGAACTTGGAGGTCAAAGGAGGGGACTTACCACAGGAAGACACCTGTTCCAAACACTGATGAAGAGGTTGGGAAAGAGGACGATGGGTCGGGTACAAACCACCAGGAGACCCAGCGGATCTCTTCTTCTTTACCCGGATTGGAGTCCACTCCTCCTCCTGCGAATCCTGAACCTCCGGGTCTTTGATATGAACTTCATCCACCCCCTTGGGCTGGCATTCACCATTATTCCCAGAAACTCCATCAAGATCCAAGGGATTTTTTTCAGCCGAATCTGAATCACCTTTTACATTCCCATAGGTGGCTTGGTGAGATTTCATTTGGCAACTCTTTTCCGGATGCCCAAATACTCCACAAGCAGTACACTGGGGAGGCTTCCAGTCGTATTTTACTGGCTGGATATACAAATTACCAACATCATCTTCAATAGAAATAGAGTCCAGCATAGGGGACTCACCTGAAAATTCCACACAAACTCTCGCAAAGCTCCAACGATTTTTCATAGCTGTAGTACTATCAGTATACAGAGGAACTCCAATAACTGAACAGATTTTACTTAATGAGTCCTCTCCCCACAAATGAAGAGGTAAACCAGGAAGAGTCACCCAAAGCGGGACTTTCTTCAGACCAAGAACGACTCCACTGTGAAGACTACGCTCCCACTGTCTCACAAAGCAAGGCTGGCCTCCTACGTAATAAATCCCAGTCTCCAAAATTTTATCACGATCCCCAATATCAGAGAACCGAAAAGCAAAGCCTCCATGGCTGAGTTGCAAGATCTCTACAAACCCGGACAGCTTCCATTGCCTAAGAAGGCTGGTTTTAACAAAGGAGAAACCTGGTTTCTTACCCAGGAAGAAACCCACGAGAGTGTTATCCAATACCCTGAGTTCACCAGTAACATCGCTTTCAGAACAAATCCCAAAGGGCTGATTATCTCTCAAGACCGGGGGGATGAACCTGAGAATGAGTTTCCTCGACGACTTCAGGACAGGTTTTAAAGGATTCTTCCACTTACTCAGTTCAGGGTTAAAGGCTGGAATGAGGTTTGGGTCAGCAGAAGGATTGAGAGGGGGGAAGTCATCGCCCCCCAGATTGAGACTAGAATCAACAGGATTGGGTTGAAGAAAAGGGAGGTTATCCGAGGGGGATGGATCAATAGTAATATCATCCACCAAACCAGGAAGATGGGAAGGGGAAACCAAATCTCCCTCAATCATGGCTCCGGACAGGAAGAAAGGAAGACAAAACTGAGGACAGATCAACAAGAGAAGCAGGGAAGGAGGGAGGAAGACCGGGAACGGAAGAACCAGGAAGCACCAGAGAAAACAGAACCACACCACGCTGCAAGGGGGGGGGAAGAGTGTCACAAAAAGGTGGAAAATAGAAGAAGAATGAACAAGAAGAAAAATAAGAAGATGAATGAGACAAAAAAAGAAGAAGAAGAATGAATGAAGAAGGAAGAAAGAAGAAAAAGGAAAAGGGGGGCGGAAGAAGAAGAATGAAGAAGAAAAGGAAAAAAAGGGACATGATGAGAAAAAGAAGTAGAAAAAGAATAAAGAAGAAGAAGAAGAAAAGAAGAAGAAAGTGTCGCCGCTTCTCTCTCTTTTTTCTTCTAGCCAAAATTTTTTTTTTTTTTTTTTTTGTTTTTTTTTTTTTTCTTTTTCTTCTTTTTCTTCTTCTTTTTTTTTTTCTTCTTTCTTCTTTTCTTCATTCTTCTTTTCTTTTTCTTCTTCTTTTTCTTTTTCTTCTTCTTCTTCTTTCTTCTTCTTTTTCTTTCAATTTCTTCTTTCTTCTTCTTCTTCTTCTTCTTTTCTTTCTTCTTTCTTCTTCTTTTCTTCTTCATTCTTCTTCATTCTTCATTCTTCTTTTCTTTGTTCCTCATTCTTCTTTAAAACATTCTTCCTCTTTCTTTTCTTCTTCTTCTTCTTCTTCTTCTATGTTTTTAATTTTTTTTTCATTCTTTTCTTCATTCTTCTTCATTCGTCTTCTTCTACTTATTCTTCTTCTTTTTTTTTCAATCTTCTTCGCCATTTTTCAATCTTCATCTTCTTCAACTTTTTCTTCTACTTCATTCTTCTTCTTTCTTTTTCTTCTTCTTTCTTCTTCTTCTTCTTCTTCTTCTTCTTCTTTCTTTTTCTTTTTTCTTTTTTTTTTTTTTTTTTATTTTTTTTCTTCTTTTCCTCTTTCTTCTTCTATCTTCTTCTTTCTTCTTCTTCTTCTTTCTTCTTTCTTCCTCCTCTTCCCTCATCTTCTTTTTCCCCCCTGTCGATTCATTTATTCTTCTTCTTCTTTTTCATTCAAAGGGCACGAGCACATTTTTTACACCATTTTATGACAATATGATTCACGATCATCTCATGCAGTTAGCATCCATATTTTACTCTTCTAACAAACTAAGTTGCAAACGCTACACTCAAGCTGAACCGCATCTTCTAGAAACAAAGGGAATCCAAATGCGATTGAGCTAGAGAGTAGCTTAACCCTAAGAAGAAGGAGTTGGGTCTTCAACTCAGATTATCAAAAAAATAAAACTTGGATGGTAACATATGAGATTATCGTAACCCAAAAAGGTGGAAAATAAAAGAAGAATGGACAAGAAGAAAAATAAGAAGATGAATGAATGAAAGAAAGAAAGAAGAAGAAGAATGAATGAAAAGAAAAAAAAAAGAAAAAAAGGAGAAAAAGAAGGCGAAGAAGAAGAATGAAGAAGAAAGAAAAAAAAAAAAGGAAATGAAGAAGAAGAAAGAAGAAGAAAAGAAGAAGAAGAAGAAGAAGAAAAGAAAAAGAAGAATAGAAGTGTGCCAGCCTTTCTTTTGCGCCACCTACTTTTTTTTTTTTGTGGTAAATTTCTTTTATACTTCTTCTTTCTTTTTTTCTTTTTCTTCTTCTTCTTCTTCTTCTTTTTTTTTTCTTTCTTCTTCTTTCAGCTACATTCATTCTTCTTCATCTTCTTCTTTTTCTTTTTTTTTCTTTTTCTTTGTTCTTCTGTTCTTCTACATTCTTCTTCTTTATTCTTCTTCTTTTGGGTCTTCTTTCCTTCAATTCTTCAACTTCTACTTCTTTCTTCATTCTTCTTCTTTGTTCCTCATTCTTCTTTAACATTCTTCTCCTACATTCTTATTCTTGTTCTTCTATGTTCTTCTTTCTTCTTTTTCTTTTTTTTTCTTCATTCTTCTTCATTCGTCTTCTTCTTCTTATTCTTCTTCTTTTTTCTTCATTTTTCTTGGCCAATTTTCATTCTTCATCTTCTTTATCTTTTTCTTCTACTTCATTCTTCTTCTTTCTTTCTTCTTCTTCTTCGTCTTCTTCATTCTTCTTCTTATTCTTCTTTTTCTTTTTCTTCATCTTTTTTCTTCTTTATTTTTCTTCTTTATTTTTTTTCTTTTTTTCCCTCTTTTCTTCTTCTTCCTTCTTCTTCTTTCTTCATCTTCATTCTTCTTCCTTCCTCCTCTTCCTCATCTTCTTTTTCCTCTGTCTGATTCATTTATTCTTCTTCTTCTTCTTTTTTATTCAAAGAGCACGAGAACATTTTGTACCATTTTATGACAATATGGTTCACGATCATCTCATGCAGTTAGCTTCCATATTTTATTCTTCTGACAAACTGAGTTGCAAACGCTACACTCAAGCTCAACCGCATCTTCTAGAAACAGAGGGAATCCAAATGCGATTGAGCTAGAGAGTAGCTTAATCCTAAGAAGAAGGAGTTGGGTCTTCAACTCAGATTGTCTGAAGAATAAAAACTTGGATGCTAACACATGAGATGATCAGTAACCCGTAGTGTCACAAAAAGGTGGAAAATAGAAGAAGAATGAAGAAAAAGAAAAACAAGAAGATGAGAAAGAAAAAAAAAAGAAAGAAGAAGAAGAAGAAGAAAAGAAAAGAAAAAAAAAGAAGAAAAAGAAATGAAGAAGAAGAATGAAGAAAAAGAATGAAAAAAAAAATGATGAAAGAAGAAGAAGAAGAAGAATAAGAAGAAGAAGAAGAATGAAGAAGTGCCAGCGCCTTTTGAAGTGGCTTTTTTTTTTTTTTTTTTTTTTTTTTTATTTTTTTTTTTTTAAATTTGTCTTATATTTCTTCTTTCTTTTTCGTTCTTTTCTTTCTTCTTCTTCTTCTTTTTTTTTTTTTCTTCTTCTTTCAACTATATTCTTCATCTTCTTCTTTTTCTTCTTCTTCTTCTTTTTCTTTGTTCTTCATGCTTCTTCTTCTTTCTTCTTCTTTTTTTTTCTTCTTTTTCAATCTTTCTTCATTCATTCTTCATTCTTCTTCTTTGCTCCTCATTCTTCTTCAACATTCTTCCTCTTCATTCTTCTTCATAATCTTCTAAGTTCTTCTTTCTTCTTTTTCATTCTTTTCTTCATTCTTCTTCATTCGTCTTCTTCTACATATTCTTCTTCTTTTTCCTCATTCTTCTTCGCCATCTTTCAATCTTCTTCATCTTCAACTTTTTCTTCTACTTCGTTCTTCTTCTTTTTTTTCTTCTTCGTTCTTCTTCTTCTTCTTCTTCTTATTCTTCCTTTTCCTTTTCTTCATCTTTTTTCTTCATTATTTTTCTTCTTTCTTCTTTAATCTTCTTCTTTCGTCATCTTTATTCTTCTTCTTTCCTCCTCTTCCTCATCTTCTTTTTCCCTCTGATTCGATTCATTTATTCATCTTCTTTTTCTTCCTTTCTTCAAGGCACCAGCCATTTTTAACCATTTTTGCAATATGGTTCCTCATCTCATGCGTTTCCCCTATTTGTTCATTCATTCTTCTTCT
>JAMYWD010000044.1:0-19444 GCA_028583415.1 Protea cynaroides | reverse complement strand
CATGCAAAATTATAACCCATGACCTTGCTTGTGGACCCATTGAAAACTTCCTCAAATTCACGCGACCCATTGAGAACTTCCTCAAATTCGCAGTCAAAAATCCAAACTTTCGATCATCTTTCTCCTTTTGTTGTCCACACGACCGCAGGGCTTTGTTTAGCTGGGATGGCAAAAATGGGGTGCTTACAATCGCCATTACCTTAGCAGAACTATTACGTCGTAGAACATCAGGGGAGGTGGTCTCGGACCGTGTAGTCTCTGACTCTGCCAGGGGGCCTTAGCTCTATCTCTATGGGACGATTGAGGGATGCTGAGGTGAGGCCTTGGATACACTGTTTGACATTAGGATTGGTTAGTTGCGAGCCCAGTTTGCAAGCCCTCGCCAACAGGGGCTTACGTGTTGTTATGGGTAGAGCATCAGGGGAAGTGTGATGCGGTGCGGTCCTAAGCACTTTAGCTCTATCTCTATTCCATGGTGGGTGCATGTGGGGGTGACAATGGTGTTTGATCCATTGGGCGGTTCCACACATTCGTGTATAGAAGTGCGGCAGCCACCTATCCTTTCTATTGCACATTGCAAACTTATGAACCAGACCAAAGATGTGAAATGAATGCATGCATATGTTTATTGTATTGTTTTGTTTGCTCACTGAGCCATGATGTGTGCTCACCCTTTTTGAATTCGAATATTTTTAGTTGATGATGCAGATACGATAGTGAAAGATTATATGAATGCTCCAACATACGGGTATGCGGCGACAATGGAGGCAGAAGTGATGATAGAGTCACATGATTCATCATGCGAGTGCAACTCCTGTGTTTTTTATTAGATTTTGTTTAAGTTATACAGACAATATAATTGATTTAATTATTTTAATTTATGTCTTAGTCATTTTTGAAGATAATTAGATAATTTATTTACTTTATCACAGTTAGACTTTCAATTAATTTAATATTAAAGACTTCCACTATCGTATATTTATTCTGATTTTTTGTTGTGGATGTGTATGGTTTAAGCAAACGGACACAGCCTATTCGAGATCCTGATTGAACCGTTGATTTATTAGCGGTTCATCACACCATTCTGAATAATGCAGAATTGGGGTGTGACAATTAATGCTCCATGGCTGGTACTTTGGTGGACATTTGGTATACCTAAGTGGATATCTATTTAGTTCAAAACACGTCTCACGGATATGATCGTGTTTATTGCCATGGACACAGAATGGTTGCTGCTTTATTGTGCCTATAACTCCTTGTTGATTGGAAGGTCGATTGATACGACCAACAGTGAAAGCAGAGGTGTTGGATGTTACCTTCAGTATGGAGAGTATGTGGTGTCTTTCTTCTTGGATAACCAAGGAATATGCCTTACCTAACTGTGGCAATGGATTCATGGTAAGAATTTGGGTTCTAACTGTATTGTAAGCATCATTAAGACCCATTAGTGTTGAAATGGTCGACAAACTTTGATTGAGCACCGCAAGAACATTCCGAGATAACCAGATGGAAGTCAATTCATCCCATAATATTTTCAGAGCCGAGTAATAGGCTGAACAAACAACAAATCTTGCTTCTGTAGGGCAATGTTTCATCGGAGTTCATATGTCACACCCAATTCTGTACCAACCAGAATGGTGTGATAAACCGTCAATAAACCAACGGTTCAATCAGGATCTCGAATAGGCTGTGTCCGTTTGCTTAAACCATACACATCCATTGTCCACAATGATTTCCTCCATGGATTCTCTTGGAACTTGTCCATGGATAGATGATTTGGGTTTCTCTTAATCCTCTATTCTTCATAAACCATTCTAAGCTCTTAATTCATGTATGGATTTAGGTTCATACCTTAGGTTTACTGAGATTCAGAGGTTTCTCTGAACTTCCTTTTTTCCTTGGCCTTCTTCTTTAATTCTCCTTCTCTTCCTTCTCTTCTCTCTTTCTCACTTTCAATTAGGGTTCTAAAGGAGTGAAAGAGGCTAAGGGACGTCCTATTTATATAGGAAAACTCTCCATAATAAGCCCCAATGAGTTTAGGAAAGACCCCCTTCGAATTAGGAAGGTTTTTCTAATTTCGATTTTTGTCTGTTCTCGTAGGGTTGGATGTAGGGTTGCAGAATCCGTTGACCCTACATTTTTTAAGACATGCAACCCCACGACTAAAAAGTCATGGGTTGGACTCTTTTGTGGTGGGGTTGGACATACCTGTTTAGGCATGCGACCACACACTCATTTTTTACTGTTTTGAGTTAAATTTCATACCTGGTCTTGTGGTTTCTTCACGCACTGGTTAGTTCGATACGGGTCTTGCATCATAAATGCGTGGTTCATTGCTTTAAGAGTATCGATTCTCAAGATGAAGCCACAGTTCCTTTGCTGAGTTCGCATACAAGACGGTGCTATGTAGATCTGGAGACATACTGTTATAAAGCCATGCCATGACCATCAGGTCACTCTGCACCCAGGCAATGGCTTTCGGATTCTTGACATTAGTCGGATGAGGAAAAGTTCTATCTACGAACCCGAACTTGTTCTTTGCTCCAAGTGAAACCCTCATTGCACGCTTCCAGGTAGCGTAGTTGGTGCCATTCAGTAGCTGGCTGACCAAGATATGCCCTGGGTTGTCACTCGGAGGGAGCACTGAAGACGATAAAGAAAAAGATGTCAACGAGGTGGTCGAAGATGTGGTTGCATTTGCCATTAAATCCCTAACCAAGAAAAACAAGAAGAACAATGATCGAGTGAACAAGAACCAAATGAACAGGGTAGCAATCGAAATAATAGAATAGGAATCGAACAAATGCAAACAATCAGATCAGGAATCAAAGAATTAAAACCAAGAATCAGACAGATCTGAAGAACTGAGCAATATATTTGACGAACTGAGCAACGAACTGAACAGATCTGGAACTGATCAGTTGAATAGAGAAACAATCGAGATGAACACAATCACTTGAACACAAACAATTGATCACTCGGACAAAGAATCAGAACACAAATACGATCACTCGAACACAAACACAAAGGATCGAAAAAAAAAATAAAGCAAGAACAGAGGACCACTCTGATACCATGTTGGAAACGAAAGAGTTTGCTAGAGAAATGTGTTCTTTATTATTAATGAATGAGAGATTGGCTTATATAGCCTTATATGTGGAACTAAAAAGTAATTTAACTAGAATACATACACGTGTCCATACTTGATACAAAGTCTATAATTTTCTATACCTAACATGCTTGGGAGGGGGAAATGTTGGGGTAAAATTAGCCCTCCTCGAGGTGGGGAACCGATCCTTTTTCTGACTCAACCTCTTCTGATGAAAATTCATTTTCATTGCCATCCTTTTCAAAGCTAGGATCAAACTCATCTTATAGACATACATGTACCACCTTCAAGAACTCTTTTCATATCCTCTGTCAACTCAAGAATTCTATGAGTTTTCTTATTGTATTTCATCAATCTGAATTAACGAATTGATATACAAAAGAATGGAGATCTCTGGGCAAGTATCTTTCCTATGATCCAATCTTTAGGCTTATCTTTAGGCTAGAAATCTCTGGGCAAATATCTCTTCAATCTTTAGGCTTATCTTTAGGCTAGAGATCTTGGTCAGCTACAATTTTTTGGATTACAGAGAAAATACAAAATATACAAGGTGGCAGATATTGTACATAGATGGTATGACCCTTTTCCAAGCTAAATCAGAAAATGAACATGCCATATTATGACAGATTCATTTCAAGCTGTCTCAAGGCCCTTCATTATTGCTCATTGGACTTTTTTACTAAGTTAAAAGCGATCTGGTGGCTAATAAACTGGCCAATGATAATGGTGATCTAGTTTACTATTTTCTTGTCCAGAATATTAGCCGGACAAATAACATAAGGTTTTCCTTCCGCTAGAGTAGGCTTATTGAACTGGAAAGGAAAACCCTCCACACCAGCTGTTGGAGAGGAAAAGAGTGAAGCCCATAGTTAGGCATGGTTTCCCTCACTGATAGGAATTTCTTTAACACAAGAGCGATTTCCACAACCTACAGCATGAAGCGAAGTCTCGCAATTACAATTGTCAGGTACAAACGGTTCTAGAAGTAGGTGGGCTCGGCTCAGATTGAGAACCCAAGTTGCCTATAATCCCAAAGAAGATATTAGCTTGGAGACAAGGGAATTCCACCCTCAAAGAGAGTGGTTGTGGCCTCAAACCCACCAACCATCAACAACCAGCAAACTCAAATTCTCAAGCCATCTAAAACATGGCATGAAAGAAATGTTTGACTGATAGAAATGTTGGATTAAAGTTTCATAGTATTTAACTTCTTTTATTTCTTTCTTTTTTTGGAGTAGTAAACATATATGATGTTTTGAGATCTACCCTTAAACATCGGTTTGGCTTGTTCGTTGCACCCCTTGTGTAGCAGAGTGAAGAAACACAAGAAACCAAGAGAGAGGTTCGGTTACAGAAGTAGTATTATCCTTGAACAAATGCTAAAAACAGCATTAAGATGCTTTACAATGGTTCTCTTCTTATACTCTACTAAACAGACTCAACTTATAAAAGTAAAACAGAAAACAACTCTATCACAAACTACCCTATTACATGTGAATGATCATTCTTCCTTTAGAAGACTCCAGAATGTAAGCCTCACTATTGTGTGTGAACTGAGCTATGAGTCTCAGTCTCAGTGGGCTTGGGTTTATCTTCAATATCCCCCCGCAATGAGTTTTGTGGATTTGTCCATGGACCGAGCTTGGTACAGATAGCATGAAATTCCATCTGGGCTAGTGGCTTTGTAAATATATCAACCAATTGCCGTGGTGATGAAACAAATTTGTAACCAATAATCCAATAAATGGGTGTGGACAACATGCCATGAAGGAACACATTTGTTACACCCAATTGATGAAGAGACCAACTAATGATGGTTGCCATAGTAAAAACCAATTTAATAGATGCTGGTTTAATAACGGGACTAAATGTCTCCAGAAAATCAACCCCTTCCATTTGTGAATATCCTTTGGCAATAAGACAGGCTTTGAGACTATCCAAAGTACCATCAAATAAAATAGACAATGTGCTGGGTGCAAATAATGAACTGGGTCCAAAAGATACTCGTAATGTGTTGGCCTCAGTAGAAATTGGGCTTGGAATATTGGCAAGGAACATATGTGAAGAACTGGGCTCAGTAGAAGATGGGCCTGGATCATTTGTAGAAAACAGAAATGGACTATCATTTATAATCTGAGTTAGATCTATGCCTTTATTAGTAACCTAAAATGAGCCTGTGAACTGTTTGTCATGAGAAGTGATATGACATGGGCTAGTGATATGCTGTACTGGGGAAGCTAATACAGAGTCCGAAGGTACATGAGCTGAAACTCTATTATTAGAAGGAATTTCAACAAGAGTATTTGATGGAAGATCAATTAGAGAACTTAATGGAATATCAACAGGAGATGAAAGTGAAACATGAGAAGAAGGTACTGAAACACAATGATTGAATGACGATGAAGGAAAAAACTGGCCAACGGAATCAGCATTATTATTAGAATACATATCTGAGAAAGATGGAGCAGCAGTGTGAATTACCAGGGGATGAAACTTTTGGTTGTTGATATCCAATCCATCGAGAAAAAGAGCACTTGTCAGGTGGTGTTGAAGGAGCTGCTACTTTTGGTGTAGATTGTAGTGGAAAAACCAACTCATTAAAGACCACGTTGTGGGACACAAACACCCTTCCTGTAGCATAATCCAAACAATGATATCCTTTCTGGTGTACACTATAACCAAGAAATATGCATGGAATAGACTGTGGCTCAAATTTGTTTTTCACACAGTCTCGAAGATATGGAAAACATTGTACACCAAACACTCAGAGCATAGAATAATCATGTATCTTTCTATAAAGCATATGTAATGGAGTATCAAAATGTAAAAGAGAGGAGGGTAGGCGATTTATGAGAAACACAGCCGAGTGAAAGGCTGTCACACCCCATTTCTGCACCATTCAGAACGGTGTGATGAGCCGCTATAAACCAACGGTTCAACCAGGATCTCTAATAGGCGGTATCCATTAAAAATAAAACCATGCACATCCACAACCATAATCATAATAAATACACAATAGCGGAAGTCTTATAGTAAATGAACTGAGCATTCTAAATGTAATAATCATACTTAAAAATATCAAATTATTGTTGTATCAACTGAGACATAAATAAATAAAATATCAATTACATCTTTTATAAATCCAAATAAAATCCTAATAGAACACGCATGAGTTGCACTCGCATGAGGGGTCATGCGTATCCTCTAAGTCTTCAGCCTCCATTGCAGCAACACGCGCATACACCGAATCATTTATATAATCTGCAACTGTGGTACCTGCATCATCAACTAAAAATATTCGACGTCGAGAGGGTGAGCACATATCATGGCTCAGTGAGCAAACAAAACAATGCAACAAACATATGCATGCATTCAATTCATATCTTTGGTCTGGTAAATAAGTTTGCAATGTGCTATAGAAATGATAGGTGGCCAAAGATCACGTTTATTGACGCCGCACCTCTATACACAAGTGTGTGAAGTCGTCCAAAGGTAACGTTTATTGCCGACTCACATGCACCCAACCATGGACAATGTACACAAAAATGTCACGTTTATTGCTGTACCCGTTGCCCATACCAACACATAAGCCCCTGCTGGCGAGGGCTCGCAAACTGGGCTCACAACTAACTAATTCTAATGCCAATCAGTGTATCCAAGGCCTCACCCCAGCATCCCTCAATACGTCCATAGAGATAGGGCTAAGGCCCCCGACAGATCGAGACTACACGGTCCGAGACCACCTCCCCTCATATCCTATGACGTAATAGTTCCGCTAAGGTAATGGCGATACGACGATGTCAGTGGACAAGACTTGAGTTAGAGATAGAGCTAGAGTGCTGAGGCCCCGCCTATGACACCTCCCCTTGATACTCGCTCACATCAACCACACCAATCACATACATACATCCACATGCCTATTCCTATCATCATCATCATCATCATTATCATAAACAATAAATAAATATGCATGAACAGTAATAATAAAAATATTGGATGACATGTTGAATGCACATAACAATCATACACGCATAAAATCATTCATGGCATTGGACTCAAGAATAAAAATAGTTTATTATTAACCAATTAGTTTAGGTCATGTTCCCTCACATTTACTTGATCGTAGATCCTCTTTCAAGTTTTAAGAATCAATTATATATCGATATTATATCACTAGAAGACCTAACCAAGTCGAAAAAAATTTAATTAGAAATAATTCTGAATTTAAAAAGCATGCTGTTAACTGGGGGTCGATGCTAGGGTCGGAGGTTTCATCAACCCTGGGTGCGACCACCCCTATTCTGGACTTCCCGAACACTGGGGGTCGATGATCAGGGTCTGATAGGGTCGATTGGCCATCGACCCCCCGTGCGACCCCCTGTGGGTTTAGTCAATTTTTCATCCTACAGTCCATTCTTCGTGTTTGGGGTCATATGGCTTGCTTCTACAATCCATTCCACACATGTTCTATGGCCTAGAACCGTGGTTCATTCACCTAGATGGCTTTCATGATTTTCCCCATGGTTTTTCATGTAAACCTAACCATGGGTGGATGATTTGGGTTTCTCCTAAATCATTCCCTCTTCTCTATCTATCCTAAGGTCTGTAGAATTTCATGGGGATAGTATCCATACCTGAGAATTAGGCTTATTTCTCTGAAGCCTTCTCCTTAATCTTCTTCTCCACTTTCCTTCTCTTCTCTTTCTATTCTCATTCTCTTCTCTTTCTCTCAATCCAATTAGGGTTCTAAAAGGAGTGAAAGAGGCTTAGGGACATCCTATTTATAGAGTAGAAACTCCCAAAATAAGTCCCATTGAGATTAGGAAGGAATCCCATTGAAATTAGGAAAGTTTTCTAATTTTTGGTTCGTGCTGTTTTTACCGATTACCGAGGGTCGATGGGGGGTCGGAGATCCCGTCGACCCCTGGTTTTTAAAATGTCCGACCCTAGTATAAAACTGGGGGTCTGACTTTTATACTGGGGGGTTCCAACCCTCCCTTGCTAGGTTTGCGATCCTCCCCCTATTTTTAGTGTTTTTGGATTAGTTTAATACCTGGGATCGTGATCTCCTTCACGCACTTGATCCGTTTGGTTTGACCATGATGGGTAGACTTGGTTCAAGGCGGTAAGACCGGATTAGTTCGATATGGGTCTTACAACTGCCCCCTACTTATAAAAATTTCGTCCTCGAAATTGTACATACCTTCTGAGTCGAATAAGTGAGGGTATTGCTTTCGCATAGCATTCTTTTCTTCCCATGTAATTTCTTCCATGTCTCTACTTCTTCAGGTGACCTTAACATAATAGATATCTCGGTTGCGTAGTCGTTGAACCTTTCGGCTGGTGATTTCAGATGGTGTTACTTCAAATGTCAAATCATCAATCAAATCAGGTAAGTCTATTGTCAAAACGTGTATTGGATCCTTGACATACTTCTTTAATAAGGAAATGTGAAATACGTCATGCACACTTGACATAGATGGTGGTAGTGCTAACTGGTAAGCCATTTTCCCACGCTTAGCTAGAATCTCATATGGCCCGACATATCTTGAACTTAATTTCCCTTTCTGACCGAACCGTTTCAATCCTCGCATAGGCGATACTTTTAAGAATACTTTATCACCCACGAAGAACTCAAGGTCTCGGCGTCGGGTATCGGCATACTGCTTCTGACGATTCTGAGTTGTTCTCACTCTTTCTTTGATAATGTTGACCACTCGACAAGTCTCTTCAACAAATTCCGGTCCAACAATACTATGTTCCCCTACTTCGTTCCAAAACAAAGGAGTTCGACACTTTCTGCCATACAGTGCTTCATAAGGTGACATCTGTATAGTAGCCTGATAGCTATTATTATAAGCGAACTCAATTAGTGGTAACTTTTCATCCCATGATCATTTGAAGTCAATTACACATGCTCGAAGCATATTTTCTAGAATCTGAATTGTACACTCCAACTGTCCATCTGTCTGTGGATGGAATGTAGTACTAAACTTCAATGTTGTACCCATAGCCTTTTGCAATCCTTCCCAAAACTTTGAAGTAAATCGATCTCTATCGGACACAATACTTTCAGGTACACCGTGTAATCGCACAATGTTATCCACATACAGCTTAGCTAACCTCTCCAGTGTATACTGGGGTCGTATAGGTATAAAGCGAGCTGTTTTAGTCAGACGGTCTACAATCACCCAAACTACGTCAACTACTCGAGGAGTCAGTGGTAATCCTGTGATGAAGTCCATAGTGATGCAGTCCCATTTCCATGCTGGTTCCGATAACGGCTGTAACAGTCCTGCCGGTCTTTGTCGTTCAGTCTTTACTTTCTGACAATTTAGGCATTGAGACACGAACTTAGCTACATCTGCTTTCATTCTTCTCCACCAATATAGTTTCTTTAGATCATGATACATCTTAGTGCTTCCAGGATGTATCGAATAGATGGTGGTATGGGCTTCTTTCATCAATCGGTGTCTAATGTCCACACTTTCTATTTCGGGTACACATATTCTTCCTTTGTACTTCAATACCTTTTCTTCGTCCAAGGTGAACTCAGGGTTAGTTCTACCTTTTTCGATGTCTTCTTGTACCGTTTTCAGGTAAGGGTCTGATTTGATAGCTGTCTTCACTTCATCAACTATATCTGGTATAATTTTCAATGCGACGAACATATTTGAAAATCGATGAATAAACCCTTGGTTGGCTGATCCATCTGGTGCATCTATCACAAACTGCTCGTTACCGTGCTTGAATACCTTTCTGGTAGTACACATTGTGGCAGTTGTACTAACATCTCCCTAAGATTTTATCATTGCCTTTTTGCTCAATGCATCGACTACTACATTAGCTTTTCCTGAATGATACTGATATCACAATCATAGTCTTTCAATAGTTCCAGCCATCTTCTTTGTCTCATATTCAGCTCCTTCTGATTAAATAGATAAGTAAGACTTTTATGGTCTGATTTAATCTGAAACTTCTCCCCGTACAGATAATGTCTCCATATTTTGACAGCATGTACTACTGCCGCTAGTTCCAAATCATGAGTGGGGTAGTTCTTTTCATGTGTTTTCAATTGTCTTGAGGCATATGCAATTACTTGTTCTCCTTGCATAAGTACACATCCTAATCCCAGTCCTGATTTATCGGTGTACAAGATAAATGGTTGTCCTAGAATCGAGATGGTCAAGATTGGAGCTGATATCAATCTAGCTTTCAAGGTTTGGAAACTCTTTTCGCATTTGTTCGTCCAGACAAACTTCTCACCCTTCTTAGTCAAACTGGTAAGAGGTACCGAAATTCAGGAATAGTCTTCCACAAATCGTCGATAATACCCAGCTAGACCCAGAAAACTTCTAATTTCCGCAACGCTCTTCGGTGCTTCCCACTTTGCAATAGCCTCGATCTTGCTGGGATCCACTTTAATTCCTTCCGCGGATACTACATGGCCTAGAAATGCGACTTCCTTTAGCCAAAACTCACACTTTGTAAATTTGGCGTAGAGTTTTTCCCTTCGTAGTCGCTGCAGAGCGGCGTTTAGATTCTTGACATGAGTTTCCTCGCCTTTGGAGTAGACTAATATATCATCAATGAATACAATAACCGATGTATCCAACATGTCATGAAAAACCCGGTTCATAAGTTCCATAAAGGTTGCTGGTGCGTTTGTCAACCCAAAAGACATGACCAAAAATTTATAATGTCCATATCTGGTCCTGAATGCTGTCTTGGGGTTATCACCATCCTTAATCTTCAGCTGATGGTAGCCTGACCGAAGATCAATCTTTGAGAACACTTTGGCACCTTGCAACTGATCGAACAGATCATCGATCCGAGCCAATGAATATCGATTCTTGATTGTCAATTTATTCAATTCTCGGTAGTCTATACACAAGCGAACGCTACCGTCCTTTTTCTTCACGAATAATACTGGCGCTCCCCATGGTGATATGCTAGGGTGAATGTAACCCTTGTCTAGTAGTTCCTGTAGTTGTACTTTCAATTCCTTCAGTTCAGTAGGAGTCATTCGATAAGGTGCTTTCGATATTGGTGCAGCTCCAAGTATAAGATCTATAACAAACTCTGTAGCTCGATCGGATGGTAATCCTGGTAATTCTTCAGGAAATATGTCTGGATAGTCACGCATGACATCAATATCTTCCATTCGTGGTGCTTCCTTGGTAATGTCAACCACAGATACTAAATAACCGACTGCTCCTTTCTCAAGGCACTTCTTAGCCTTTAACGCCTAGAGTATGAGCTTTCGTTTTCAGGGAAGTTTTGTTCCTGTAAAACTGAACTCGGCTCCTTGCTTGTCTTCAAATGTCAGCTTCTTTTCGGCACACAATAGGTTTGCAGAATGCCGAACTAACCAGTCCATTCCCAAGACGACGTCAAAGTCTGCCATCTCAAGTTGGATCAAGGTTGCATCCAAGGTCTTTTCAACAATAAGAACTGGACATGGTCCATAACCTTTTTCTAACTCCACTTCTAGTCCCATAAGTGATCGTACAAGTAGTTTGTAGTCTAAGGATTTAAGGGGTAGATTTAACTTCTTTCCAAACGTCACAGATATAAATGAATGAGTAGCTCCTGAATCAAAGAGTACTCTGGCGGGAATGCCATTAATAGGTACGATACCTGTGATTTGTTTTAGTTTAGTCTACATGCTCATACAATGTAATACAACTAACAAAATGTAAGTCATACCTGTAACCACATCAGGTGATGCGGCAGCATCCTCGGATGTAACCGCGTAAACTCGTCCTTGATGTAGCTGCTTCTTGGGCTTAGGACATTCCCTTGCTATATGTCCCACTTGGTTGCAGTTAAAATATTTTATCCTTTCAGTAATTGGCTTCTGTTACTGTTGAACTACGGGGATAGTCTTGGTCGCAGCGGTAAAGCCTTGAGCACGGAAGGGTTTAAATGTCTTGTTATTCTCTCCGTTATAAGAATTTTCAGCTGGCCTTTTTATACCTCTGTTTTGCATGAAATAACTCTCCTTCTGGCTCGATTCTATAACTCGAGCAATTTGTGCTGCTTCATTATAGATTTTCTTTTCATGTCCCAGAACATGCTCGCGGATGCTTTCCCTAAGTCCCATGATGAACCTTCGGGTCTTTGTGTTTTCCTCTTGCATACTAGTGGGTGCAAAGAAGAACAGCTCGTCATAACGTTGTTGATACGCGTCCACGGTCATTTGTCCCTGAAATAAACTCAGGAACTCTCTTTCCATAGAATCTCTGAAACTTCTTGGAAAGTACTTCCCAAAGAACGCCTCTTTATAAATATCCCAAGTCAGTTGGGCATGCTTTGTAAGTAAATACGTCCTGGTAGACCTCCACCAATGGTGTGCATCTCCTTTCAGCATAAAGGTGGCACACAACACTTTATCTTCATCATTTAAGGTCATCATCATAAAGTTTCTTTCCATTTCGTCAACCCAGTGTGCCGGCCATAAAGGATCTGCTGGCTTGCCATTGAATTCTCTGGGCTTTAATTTCAGAAAACGCTCCACCAGTCTGGAGTGGTCTAGTGGCTGCGGGACATACGCTCCATATATAGGTGGTTGGTATTGATATCCACCTTGAGCTATTTTAGGATTCGGTACTTGAGCCTGCATGATAGGAGTCTGAGGTGCGTGGGGTACTATGTTACTTCCCCCGGGTGCTATGCTTGCGTGTCCAGCTGGCATTGGAGGTGTTTGTGAGCTGAAAGAGTTATGCCTATGGCCGCTTGGATAGTAGCTTGTGCCTGTTACATCTGGTGCAGCTGTTGGGCCAAGTTCATTACGACCGTGGCCAAGTCTGTAGGTGGAGCTGGCAGATTGGTAGGATTTGCCTGCCCATTTTTGACGGATGGTGCCGTGTTCCTATCCCCCTGTGGTTCCGGGTGTGTCTGGTTATCTTCCCCCACATGTGGTGGTGGTGGGATAGAGTTATGGCTCTGTCTGGTTGCTCTGCGTCCCGTCATTAATTAATCTGCTAGTAGGATTGCCTGAATTCATTGAACACGAGAGACAATCATTAAATACTTCATTCTCATATTTTAAATCCACTAATAAATCCAAATTCAAATGTTTCAGATCATTCTGTCGAAAATGCTGTGTTTTCACTGTAAGGTCGATGGTGGGGGTCGATGGGTGTCCAACCCTCAGTATTCGACCTTGAGAAATCACCCATTCTTCCCGAGAGCCGGGGGTTGATGGGGGGGGGGGGGTCGGAGTATGTCCGTTCTCTGGCAGGTTCCCGAGAGCCGAGGGTCGATGCGGGGGTCGATTGTTTTAATCTAATTTTCCGACCCCCGGACAAAAAATCTGATTTTTAAGTCCGATTCAAAGTCCATTTCTCATTCTTTCTTCTCCACTTCGACTCAGCTTGTCCCTCTGAGTTGCTACAGTGCCCATTCCGAACTGTTGGTGGTTTGCACTCCTCGTTTCGTCGTCTACACCTCCGCTACAGGTATTTCTTCTACCTTTTTATGTTTTTAGGGTTCTTAACCTAGGTTTTTGCTCGTTTATCTCGTATTTTTCAAATTAAACTTTTTCTAACCATAAAAAAATTCGATTTTTATTGGGGGCTTTTGTTGTTGGTGACTCGAGGAACGAAAGCCCTAAAAAATATTTGAGTTTCATCGGTTGGTTATCGAGAAACTCAAAATTTTTACTTTTTGCCCTAATTTTGTTGAAATTTTGAATTTCTTGAAATTTCTTGCAATTCAATCTAATTAGTTGAAATTTCTGACTGTTTGAGTCTCACAAGATAGTTTAGGATCTATGTAAGTCCTCTTGTCCACGTGTATGGGTGAAAAGTGAGGTTTTTGGCCCATTTACCTCGTTATTACGTCGAAATCTTGGGTTTTTCCTCTCTACTAACCCATTATTTTTTTTTCTTTCTTATTTGCAGATACTATGGCTCGTACCAAGGTACCCAGAGTTCGCGACCGTCTTCGCTTCCGTACCAACGAAGTCGAGGCACAGTATGCCCACTACACTCGCAAGAAGGTAGAGGGGGGCCGCAAAGTGGACTTGGCTGACTTAGCCTTGTTCAATGTGGAGAGAGCCTTTGGTGATATGGGATGGCTCCCTGTCATCACTTATGACGCGCGGTACCCGTCCCGACTTGGTACGCTGCTTCCACCGTAATCTCCAGGTGGTGGGAGATTACAATGATGTGGAGAGGGGTGATGAGCTTCGCATCACGAGCTACGTCAAGGGGGTTGATGTTTCATTTGATTATCGACAGCTGGCCAACTTGTTAGGCATTCCCTATGCTAGCCCCATGGTGTTCTGTGATCCTGGAGAGCCCCAGTTCTTTTCTCTACAGATGAGGGCTGAGATCGATAGCCAGCTCATCCGACCTGATCGCTGACAGATGAAAGCGAGTTATCTCAGCCGAATCCACGGGTATATTGCAAGATCATTCAGCATAACCTGATACCGTAGAGTGGTCATTACGAGAGGATCTCCCAGTTGACCCAGTATCTATTACACGGTATATGCACTAGGCAGCCCGTCTGCCTTTCATACATCATCATGCGTACCATGATCAGTGTCACGTTGCCCAGTCACACTGGCAACCTTCCTTACGGACGCATGATCACTACCTTGCTTACCCGCCTGGGGGTTGACTTAGTGGATGAGAAGATTCAAGAGAAATCCTTCTCATCGCCTCTGGATTGGGAGGCTATTTGCAAGATAGGCATGCAGGATGCCCAGGTCAGTAATGAGGAGAGGAATGCGATGGTGCGCCCTCGCACTCGAGTGGAGATGGCTGATGCTGAGGCCGCAGGAAGAGTCGCCGGAGCGTGGGTTCCCCGGGGATGATGACGATCGGCTGTACATGGATGTAGATGCCATACCCCCTCCATCACCTACTCATGCTACTGGAGCTGGCCCGTCTTCTTCAGCTGGTCCTTCGCATGCAGTTGGTCCTTCGTATACTCCATCTGATGACATGATGAGGATATTACACGAGATACGAGAGGCTCAGCGTATGTCTGACCTGAGGATGGGAGAGCTTATAGAGGCTCAGCATATGACTGACCAGCGGGTGGCTGATCTCACAGCTAGTCTCCAGACGAGCCAGACTCAGCTAGCTTGGTTGACCAGGGTCTACGCTGAGGACTATGATAGAGACCGTGAGGCACCACCTCCCCCATCACCTCCAGCTTCTTGATGTACTCCTTTTATTTTTCTTTTTGTACTTCAGAGTAACTGTCTGAACTATGGACTGTACTCTGCTTTAATTATATATATAAACGTTTGTTCTTCCTTTTGGTTGTATATATATTTGTTTCTCATTTAATAGATGCATTATTCTCTTTCAGTTAAGTCTCAAACAACACAGATGCTTATGGTGTGTTATTATTATGTCTTTTATATTTTTATCCTATCTCAGTTCACACCCTTTTTGTGGAAGTATATGGTTTCATAGATAAAGCCTGAGAGGCTCTGATACCAAGTTGTCACACCCCATTTCTGCACCATTCAGAACGGTATGATGAACCGCTATAAACCAACGGTTCAGCCAGAGTTGCACTCGCATGAGGGGTCATGCGTATCCTCTAAGTCTTCAGCCTCCATTGCAGCAACACGCTCATACACCGAATCATTTATATAATCTGCAACTGTGGTACCTGCATCATCAACTAAAAATATTCGACGTCGAGAGGGTGAGCGCACATCATGGCTCAGTGAGCAAACAAAACAATGCAACAAACATATGCCTGCATTCAATTCATATCTTTGGTCTGGTAAATAAGTTTGCAATGTGCTATAGAAAGGATAGGTGATCAAAGATCACGTTTATTGATGTCGCACCTCTATACACAAGTGTGTGAAGTTGCCCAAAGGTAACGTTTATTGTCGACTCACATGTACCCAACCATGGACAATGTACACACAAAGGTCACGTTTATTGGTCGCACTGTTGCTCCATACCAACACGTAAGCCCCCATCGGGGAGGGCCTCGCAACCAGGCTCGCAACTAACTAATCCTAATGCCAATCAATGTATCCAAGGCCTCACCCCAAAGATCCCCAATACGCTCATAGAGATAGGGCTAAGGCCCCCCAGAAGGTCGAGACTACACGGTCCGAGACCACCTCCCCTCATACCCTATGACGTAATAGTTCCGCTTAAGGTAATGGCGATACGACGATGTCGTGGACAAGACTTGAGTTAGAGATAGAGCTAGAGTGCTGAGGCCCCGCCTATGACACCTCCCCCTGATACTTGCTCGCATCAAGCACACCAATCACACACATACATCCACATGCCTATTCCTATCATCATCATCATCATCATTATCATAAACAATAAATAAATATGCATGAACAGTAATAATAGAAATATTAGATGACATGTTGAATGCACATAACAATCATACACGCATAAAATCATTCATGGTATTGGACTCAAGAATAAAAATAGTTTATTATTAACCAATTAGTTTAGGTCTTGTTCCCTCACCTTTACTTGATCGTAGATCCTCTTTCAAGCTTTAAGAATCAACTATATATCGATATTATATCACTAGAAGACCTAACCAATGATAGAATTTAATTAGAATTAATTCTGATTTTAAAAGCATGTCGAAGAACGGGGTCGATGCTAGGGTCGGAGTTTTCACCGACCACGGGTGCGACCACCCCTATTCCGACTTCCCGAACACCGGGGTCGATGATCGAGAACCGGTAGGGTCGATTGGCCATCGACCCCCCGTGCGACTCCCTATGGGTTTAGTCAATTTTTCATTCTACAGTCCATTCTTCGTGTTTGGGGTCCTATGGCTTGTTTCTACAATCCATTCCACACATGTTCTATGGCCTAGAATCGTGGTTCATTCACCTAGATGGCTTTCATGATTTTCCCCATGATTTTTCATGAAAACCTAACCATGGGTGGATGATTTGTTTTCTCCTAGATCATTCCCTCTTCTCTATCTATCCTAAGGTCTGTAGAATTTTATGGGGATAGTATCTATACCTGAGAATTAGGCTTGTTTCTCTGAAGCCTTCTCCTTAATCTTCTTCTCCACTTTCCTTTTCTTCTCTTTCTCTTCTCCTTCTCTTCTCTTTTTCTCAATCCAAGTAGGGTTCTAAAAGGAGTGAAAGAGGCTTAGGGACGTCCTATTTATAGAGTAGAAACTCCCAAAATAAGTCCCATTGAGATTAGGAAGGGATCCCATTGAAATTATGAAAATTTCCTAATTTTCGGTTCGTGCTGTTTTTACCAATTACCGGGGGTCGATGGGGGGTCGGAGATCTTGTCGACTCCTGGTTCTTAAAATGTCCGACCCCGGTATAAAACTGGGGGTCTGACTTTTATACTGGGGGGTTCCGACCCTCCCTTGCTGGGTATGCGACCCTCCTCCTATTTTTAGTGTTTTTGGGTCAGTTTAATACTTGGGATCGTGATCTCCTTCACGCACTTGATCCGTTTGGTTTGACCATGATGGGTAGACCTGGTTCAAGGTGGTAAGACCGAGTTAGTTCGATACGGGTCTTACAAAGGCTTCGACCACCTCCCCTCCCCCCCCCCTCCTCCTCCTCCTCCTCCTCCTCCTCCTCCCCCCCCCCCCCTCCTCCTCCCCCCCCCTACCCCCCTCCCCTCCTCTCCTCCTCCTCCTCCTCCCCTCCCCCTCCTCCTCCTCCCCCCCCCTCCTCCTCCTCCTCCTCCTCCTCCTCCTCCTCCCTCCTCCCTCATCCTCCTCCCTCCTCCTCCTCCCCTCCTCCTCCTCCTCCTCCTCCTCCCCTCACCCTCCTCCTCCTCCCCTCCTCCTCCTCCTCCTCCCCTCCTCCCCCCTCCTCCCTCCCCTCCTCCTCCCCCCCCCCCTCCCCCCCCTCCTCCTCCTCCCCTCCTCCTCCTCCCCCTCCTCCTCCTCCTCCTCCTCCCCCTCCTCCTCCCCCCTCCTCCTCCTCCCCCCCCCTCCTCCCCCCTCACTCCTCCCCCCCCCTCCCCCCCCCCCCCCCCCCCCCCCCCCCCCCCCCCCCCCCCTCCTCCCTCCTCCCCCCCCCCCCCCCCCCCCCCCCCCCTCCTCCCCCCTCCTCCCCCCCTCCCCCCCCTCCCCCCCCTCCTCCCCCCCCTCCTCCCCCCCTTTCTTCTCTCTCTCTCTCTTTTTTCTTTTCATTTCTCTCTCCGACTTTCTCTCTTCCTCCCTTCCTCCTCCTGACTTCCTCTCCCCGTCTTGGCTCATTTCTCTTCCTTCCCCTCCTCCTCTCTCCTCCCACTCCCTCCTCCCCTCTCTCTCCTCCTCCCTCCTCCCAAGACTCCTCTCATTCTCCTCCCTCTCAATGCTCCTCTTATCTCGCTGATCCTCCCTTTCCTTACCATTCTCCTCCCTATCTTTTATTTTCTTCCTCTTTCCTCCGTTCTTTCCTCTTCCACCCTCCTCACTTCTTCCTCCTTCTCTCCCCGGCTTCCTCCTTTCCACTCCTCTCCCTCCCCTCTTTCTCCCCCTTCTTCCCTTCTTTCTTTTCTCTCTTCTTTTCTTCTTTTCTTCTTTTACTTCTCTCCTTTCCTTTCTTTTCTTCCCTCTTCCTCCTTTCCTTCCTTTCCCTATTCTTTACTTCTTTCTCTTTCTTCTTTACTTCTACTTCATTTTTCTTCTCATTTCTTCATTTCCTCCTTATCTTCTGTTTTTTTCCTTTTCTTTTATTTTTTCTTAATCTTTTATTTTAGAATTTTTTTTACCTTTTTATTTTTCTAATTTCTTTCCCCTCTCTCTCTCTCTTCCCTTCCTCCCTCCCCTCCGCTCCTCTCTCCCTCCTCTCTTCCTCCCCGATTGATTCTCTTTTTCTTTTTTTCTCCCTCCCTTCACTCTCCTCTCTTTTTTCTCCTCTCTTTTCCTCTCCCGACTCTCTCTCACCTATGCCTCTTCTATGAGAGGTTTTCTTTCTTTCTCGCTCTTCTTCTTCTATTCTCCTTTTAGTATTTTTACTTCTTTCTTTTTAGCACTTTTTCGTTTTCTTTTCATTTTTTCTCCTGCGACTCTTTCTGTTCTTATCCTCCCTACCTGATTTTCTCTCCTCCTCATCCCATCCTCCCTTTAGGACTGCCTCCTCCTCCTCCACTTCTCATTTTCCCATTTTTCCCTCTCTTTACTTTGAGCCCCGCTTTCACCTACCTCCTTTCTCTCTCTCCCTCTCTTTCTTACTTTCTACTCTCTCTTTCTCTCTTATCTTCCCTCTCTCCTATCTCTCTTCTCTTTCCCTTCCTCTCTTTACTTAATTATTCTTTTTATACTTTTTTTTCTTTACTTCTTTCTTTCTTTAGCTCTTGTTTCTATCCTTTTCTACTCTCTCTCTTATACTTTGTCTCCCCAACTCCT
>JAMYWD010000433.1:0-25000 GCA_028583415.1 Protea cynaroides | reverse complement strand
TATTATTATATAACATTTGAATGAGAAGTGATTTATGGGAAAGTGAATATGCTCCCCCCCCCCAAACACACACACATACACACCCCCCATAAAAAAAAAGTTCTACATTCTCTTAGTTTCACAATTAGGAATAAAATGGAGAATTTGGCTGTGTCAAGTGGAAATTATATGTTCAACATATCATAATTTGAAAATCTGATAAAAAATAGGATGGTTGCATATGCTGGTACGATCTGAGGTGCAAGGATGTGTTATTTACCATGGACCTGGGGAAGAAACCTATCTCATCAATATGTTTCAGGCAAGGTATGTTTTTTTAATCTATAGACTTGTTCTTAATTTCCCAATTTTTTACATACATCGGTTTTAAGTATGTTTATTATAGTATGGCTCAGCTTAGTTATCACCATCTTCTCGATTCTCAATTATTGCTAGGTTCATACTGAGAACAGAAGATTTAGCACTGTGTTAGACTATTGTAACAAAATAGAAAAATAAGAAAAGATGGAGGGAATCGATGTATATTCCCCTCTCATCTTAGCAGTCACTATTTATAGACAGAAAAAAGGGGTAAAATAATAGGTCTAGGACTCCACAAGATAAATAGTCTTAGTTACAAAGTAAATAGGAGTTCCACATGTCAACATGACAAGGGATAAAGAAAAGCAGTCTTATTCTAAGAAAGAGAAGTAGTCCTATTATAATTAAGGAGAAGAGAACTTTACAAGAGAGGGTAGAGTTCCAATTACATTAGAAGAGTAACAAAGGATAAGAGATAAGAAACTAATTCTCTGCTGTCACCTGTCCAGTGTCCAATGAGTCAATATCTATTGGTTTGACTTTTGTCAAACCATCAACCATTTATTTTCTGATGCATCTAGAATGGGCCTACGAATGAGCCCATATTCTTCTATTTCTGCTATTGGTTAATACCCTCCTTCAAGCTGGATCATGTTTCAGCTTGGAATAATAAGAATAAATATGAACTGCAACACCGGTTTTCAGGTAGTAACACCAACTCACGAATAACAAATAGCATAAGTTCTTCCCAAGTAAAATGGTAGTAGTAGTAATAGTAGTAGCAACAGATGTAGCAGTAGTAGTAGTGCAGTATAGGTCACTGCGAACCAATTAAGTACCAGCAGAGTATAGATCAATGCAATCCAAGTAGTAGTACCAGCACAGTATAGGTCACTGCGAACTAAGTAGTAGCAGTAGCAGCAGTAGCAAGAGCAGTAATAGTGGTGGCTGTACTCCTAACAGAGAACCTTAAACGGCTCTCAAAATGGCAATGTAAGTGATTGCTCTGATACCATGTAACAAAATAGAAAAATAAGAGAAGATGGAGAGAATCAATGCGTATTTCTCTCCTCTTAGCAGTCACAATTTATAAACAAAATAAAAGGGGTAAAGTAATAGGTTTAGGACTCCGCAAGATAAGGAGTCCTAGTTACAAAGTAAATAGGAGTTTTACATGTGAACATGACAAGGACTCTCATGACTAAAGGGATAAAGAAAAGCAGTCCTATTATAATTAAGGAAAAGAGAAATCCACAATAGATGGTGGAGTTCCAATTACATTAGAAGAGTAAAAGAGGAGAAGAGATAAGAAATTAAATCTTTGCTGTTACCTGTCGAATGAGTCAATATTTGTTGGTTTAACCAAGTAAAACCAACATCTACTTATCTTCTGATGCATCTGGAATGGGCCTACGATTGGGCCCATATTCTTCTATTTATGTCGTTGGTTAACAGTACCTTGTTATAAAATTCAGAATTAGTAAAAACAGTAAAACCGAGAGAAAGAAAAGAAATAAAGGAGACAGAGGAGGTAGGATTGATTGTTATTAGCCTCCCTCCATGCCACTATTTGTAGATGTGGAAAAGACTAACAGGACAGATTTAGGATTCTACAAGTTAGAGTTCTAGTTACAAATTAAATTACTAATAGATAGATCCAGGACTCTACAAATCAAAATCCTAGTTACAAACTAAATAAAAGAAAGATAAGAGATAAGTAGAAAAAGGGATAAGCAGGCCACATGGGTCTTAATTAAATCGATATCAGGTCCATCACTAAACACTTAAAATAAGAAATCACTTAAACTAATCGGTAATGGGCTTGGCCTGGCTTACCCGGCTCATTCTTTTACAATAATATTAGTTAACATCCCCCTCAAGCTGGAGCATAGGGGAATGTGCGAGCTTCATCTTGGAATAATATAGCAGTAGTAGCTAAGGTTCAAAATCTCGAGTCTCGAGGGTGTCTCGACCTTCTGAGAAACCCTATTTTAGTATATATAAACATATTTAAACTATAAAACTGTATAAATAGTCACACATGGTGGTTGTTTGGGTTTACACCCATGTTTGGTAGTGTTGGTCTATAGTTCAAATATAAACTTAGGGTAATATTGGCTATTCTACATAATGTTACACTAATAGAAGATCATAGAAGACCAAATGAGCCAGTAAAATTATATTTTAGGAGAAGAATAAACATAATAACACTTAATTAATTAATTGTCATAGTAAAAAAGAACCCAAAGTAGTCAAGTAAACCATACAATCATAATTTATACATTATGTTGAGACCAGTCGAGAAATGGTTGAGAACTGGTCGAAAATGTCGAGAAATGGTTGAGAACTGGTCGAAAATGTCGAGAAATGGTCAAGACTGGTCGAGACCAGTCGAGACCGGCTCGAGATGGTCGAGACACCATATAGAGGCGAGATCTTATCTCAAGCCCCTCGAGATCTTCGAGAAATTTGAGATCTCGCCGAGATTTTGAACACTGCATTCAGAAGCAACAACAGTAGTAGTAGTAGTAGTAGTAGTAGTAGTAGCAGTAGCAGTAGCAGTAATTGTGGCAGTAGTAGCAGTAATCGTGGCAGCAGCAGCAGCAGCAGCAGCAGTAGTAGCAACACAGTTTAAGTCACTGTGAACCAAGTAGTAGTAGTTTGTAGTAATAGTAGCATTAGTAGAAACACAATATAGGTTACTGCAAACCTAGTAGTAGGCTCTTCCATGAGTAAAGAGGTGCTAGGCGCCAACACGAGCATAGATAGCAAAGGTAGTAGCATTAGAATTGATAATAACAATTCAGTAGCAATCATTTTTTTTCTGATTTCAGATCTGGTTGCAATTGGAGTAGTGTAGTATCGATCTGATTCTTTGGACGGCAGCAAGAACTGGGTAGCAATTAGATCTGATTTGATTTCTGTTCTGGTTGTGGTAGCAGTAGAGTAATATTGATCAGATCTTGCACAGCAGCAGGAACTCAGTGGCAATTAGATCTGATCTGATTTCAGATCTCCTTGCAGTAGCAGTATTGCATAACTTGGTCTTATGTTATTATCTCAAAATCAAAATATTGTTATGTTTGTAGAAGAACTGTTCAGACATTCCATGTTGTTTTGTTGTACCTATCCTAGTGTTCATAGATTTTCCTTAGATTTGCTTATCATGAAGACAAAATAGATGGGATAGCAGATGGCTTTTGCGATGCTCTCTCTTTTTGGTTGTGCCATTAGAATGCTTTTATTGTTTTGAACGTTGGTATATTGAGGAGGTCTATTTTTAATTTATACTCTCTTATTGTTAAAATTGACATTAATTAAGTCTTATATTTTGCTACTTACTCCAATAATTTATTGGTAGTTTAAGTTTCCTCTGGGATAATCATGATTCTTTTTTCTTACATACTAGATGTTATGGTTTACATCTTTAGAGTTCTATTGTAATTAGGAGTCCTGTTCTTATTACAATAGGAGTGCTATTCCCATTGTAACTTACAGTCCTATTCCTATTGTAACTCTAGGATAGGTTTGCAGTTTTAATTAGATTAGGATTATTTCCTTTTTCTGCAGTTTTATTCTCTACTTAGGATTCTGTAATGGTGACTTCCTTTGTTGAGTCAATTATGCCTATAAATAAAGTTAGAGGTGAGGGGGAGAATATGAATTCAGTATTCTCTCGTTCCTCTCAGTTCTCTCTCTCACTGTTCTTTCCCTCCCGATCTCTCTTCTCTAGTTCTTCTGCTGTTTCTTTTAGTTCTATAATGTCACACTAGAAATATTTTAAATAAAGGAACAGATATAAAAATTAAAAATATGACCAGCCAGGCGCAAATATTTTCCATAGCTTGAGACAAATCAACTTATCAGACGGCCATCATGTGATTGTGCTCTTGATGAGAAGATGTTGAACCTCAATTCCAAAACTCCTGCATATGTAACCATTGAAATTTGTTTCGTTTGAAAAAGAAAGGGAATGCTAGGGTGCATTTTCTTCCGAAGTAACTGCGAACTGAACTGGCATGCCTTTTGTAGAACTGCTTATTGGTGAAATGTGGTTGGAGCTAAAAGTATCTCTGCATAAAAGAATATGTACTGATCAATGGAAAAAGAAAGGGAATGCTGTGGTGCATTTTTCTCCCAAAATGACTGCACATTCCCTGAACTGAGCATGCCTTTTTAGCACTGCTTATTGATTTATTAATGAAATGAATTTTGTGGTAAGAGTTTCTCTGCATAAAAGAATATCTTACCAATCAATGGAAACTGGGGAGAAGCTTGACAAAATCCTAATAACTATGTTATAGTTGTGTTCTTGACTCCGTAAACTAAAATTTAAATGAATTCTATGTTATAGTTGTGTTCTTGACTCTGCGAACTAAAATTTAAATGAATTCTATTTAAGCCTTGTTACTCCATTTCTTCTTCATCCTTGCCCTTTCCCCTTTCCCTTTTGGGCTTATATAAGTATCTTTTTAAAGTCTCAATACACGTTGAAGCTTGGAGATTTCGTCGAAGTTTGTGTTCTCACAAAATTACTAGTAGTTGTTTCTTGTGCCAGGAAATGAAGATGTTGTCTATGCATCCTCTGGCACAGAAGTGATGTGTTTTGATATTCATCTGGTAATTTGTTCTTATGAACACTGATGTTCAGGTTATTTTGTTTATTGCTATATTGTTGTTGTTGTTGCCATGATATACTTGTTCAAATAACTATTTCTTGACTCTATCATGAGTGGCTTTCCACATGGTGATGTTGTGAACATGCTACACTTGATTACTGGGTTGGAATGAACAGCTTATGTTGCACTTTCTGGGAGAAATTTCACTTAGTCATTCATGTAGCTGTTGAATTTTATATTATGTGCCTTCAAGTTTGATCAAAACACCACTTCTCTATGCAAAGGCATGGAATTCATGTGGTTCTCTCTCTCTCTCTCTCTCTTTCCAGGAATCTGGTGAGAGGAACTATGTTTAATATGGAGATATCTGACAGCAGTTGAGATCCATTCCTGTCCATTTATGGACCATCAAACAATCTGTTTTCTAGAAAATTTGAAGGATGTTGCAACTTTTTATGTTTCAAAATTCCTGTTTACCATACAAATAACAGGGATCTTAAAGGACTGATATAGCGGAGTTCCTGACAATGAAATGAAATGAGAGTCATTGAAGGAAGGGACTCAAAAAATGTTAAAAACTGTATTAGAAGAGAAAGGCTGCCAAGGGGAAAAAAATTGAGAAAGGTAGATAAACCTGAAACAGGAAAGTAAAAAGGAAAAAAGAAAAAATAAAAATGGTTGGATCACATTACAGACAATCTAACAATCAACCAAATGATATTTCTTGTCTTCCATAAAAAAAATAAAATTGTCATCCTTTGGTTCAGTTCCACCCATGGTATAAAGTCTTGGTATGTATCAACTGTATGGAGCTGATGCATTTTGAGATTGTTCTTTTGATACTGATGTGGGATCTGGGTTGAGGAAACCCCTATTGGATCCGCTAATGGGCCCACCCAATAATAGTCAACTCAAAAATAATATGAGTGGCAGAATTGGTAAATAATCAGAACTATTCAGTAACTTAAGAATCCAAACAAGGATCCACATCCTCTCCTCCCAGAGGTTTGGGAGGAGGGGGATGCCCCCGTTGGATGGCCGACACGTGGGGCTCGGGTGAATCCGAGCCCTCCACTGGAGCCGACACGCCTTGTCTGCTTGGTGTCGGCTCGGATTCACCCGTGCCCCACGTGTTAGCCATCCGATGGGGGCATCTCCCCTCCTGAATCTCTGGAAGGAGAGGATTTGAATCCTCCAAACAAAGCCTTAGGATGAAATTGGAATTATAAATAAAGAAATGAGGTTAAACTTGGAATAAAAGATAACATAGGACAAAACAGATTTACTTTATAAAGAAGGGGTATAAATGGAAATCCAGATTAAAGTCGTCTTCTACCTCCGTTGAGGCTATACATGAACAGAAAGGAGAGGCGGAAACCAGTTTCGAATGAAGGATGAGAGCTCCTTCAATATAGCTCCGATCGGTCTGAAATTTTGAGGAGGAGTTGCTGGTTCATAGTTCTCTGAAACCCAAGTAATAGGAGTTTCAATAACTTGACCTTATGCTGGAAACAATTCTCTGAAATCAAAGGGGCGGAGACCTCTAAAACAGCAATGAAATCTGAGTCGGATCTCACAGATAAAGCTGTCTTCGGAACTGATATCCTAGGGTTTGAATCGCCTATTGGTAAGGATGGTTTTCCTAAAGTTTCAGACTGGACGGATGGATGATCATGGAGTTTGAAGTGGAACAATGGAGTTGTTATTGCTGTTAACTGAGAGCAGGTTCTGCAGCATAACAGGGATGACAGAAAAGAAGGAATAGAAGAAGAAATTGAGAGTAGCAGAAGAAGAACTCTCGGTTGCATGAAGGAAGAAGGAAGGGAGGGGGAAATCCCTAAAGAAGGAGAGAGAGAGAGATAGATAGAGAGAGAGAGAGAGAGAGAGAGAGAGAGAGAGAGAGAGAGCACTTCACTTCTTTCTGCTTGCAGGCAACCAACACGGAGTATCAACTCGTTCTTTTCTTTCTTCAAATCTTCTCTAATCTCAATGGTTCGATTACATGTATTTAAAGGAAAAATTTATAAAAACTTAACTAAAATAAAAATGACTGAAATGGAAATCCTAATCTTAGATATTCTAATGACTTGCCAAACCTATGGTTGCCTATTAAGACAAGAAGAAAACTAATTTAAATGCTTAAAATAAAATCCTACAAAATAAAAGATTACAATCATTACAATTAAAATTAAATCTAATAAAGATTTTCATCCAAGCCCATCTCAACTTGTGGGTCCACTCCTGCATCAGATACTTTACCATGCGATATGGTACAATGTGAAAAAGTTGTATGTCTCTTAGGGCCTGTTTGGTAAACTTTTACTTCTGGATTCTATGGATTCTGGTTCCTAGGGAGCCATTTTGGAGTAGAAATACGTTTGATAAGTCTGGTTGGATTCCAACTCCCACATAGTGAACCGGATTCAAAATGGCTCCAGAATCCAAAATTTTGGAGTCATAAATACTTGCTCCAAACTGTTGGATCAACTTTTTGAAAGAAAGAAAAGAGTCAACTCTCATTTGACTCTCACTTGACCACCACCACCACCACCACCACTGTCGTCACCACCCACCACCCTTGCCATTACCGCCACCACCCACCACCCATCACCACCATCGCCGCCACCACCACCACCACCACCACTGTCACCGCCACCACCACCACCACCACCACCACCACCACCACCGCCACCGCCACCGCCACCGCCACCGCCACCGCCACCACTACCATCACCATAACCACCACCACCACCACCACCACCACCGCCATCACCGCCATTGCCACCGCCACCCATCATCCACCGGAAAAAGATCGTCTCCAGTCCGTCCACCCGTCCAGTCGTGGACGGACGGACTGGATTTAAAGGACACGCCCCCCCATGTATTGGTATGCGTGTCCTTTTAATCCAGGCCGTCCAGTCCACGACTGGACGACTGGACGGACTGGAGACGATCCAAATCCTCATCCACCACCCACCACCATTGCCATTACCCACCACCACCATCATCGCCACCACCACTCCACCACCACCCACCACCGCCACCACCCACTACCATCACTCACTATTACCACGACTATTTTTCTAAACTTCGATTAAGGGGATAGTGTGTTATCAAACGTGTTTCTAATTCAAAAATGCTCTAGAATCCATTTTAGAATTGCGTTATCAAACAAGTTTTTACTCCAAAATATCCTGGAGTAGTTTGGAGTAGAATCCAAATTTAAACCAGAATCCAGAATCCAGAAGCAGAAGTTTTATCAAACGGGCCCTTATTAATACACACCCAGATGGCCAGACTCCTCAGCAGCAGCAGCAGCAGCAGCAGCTGCAGCTGCAGCTACAGCAGTAGCAACTGCCACCAGCCACCAGCCAGCAGCAGCAGCAGCAGCAGCAGCCACCACCACTACTACCGCTTGGCAATAGCAACAGCAGAGGAAGAAAGAACAGGAGGAAACTCACCTGGCAGTAGCAGTAATTCAATGGCAGCAAAGGCGTGGCAACCGCAGCAGTGGCAGGGAGTCGATCATGGAGAAACCCTTGACCATGTTCCTATGGTCTGTCCACCCGCAGAAGCTTCCATTCACTGACCAACTATCATGTCACATGGAAGGATGATTTTGTAGGATCATTATAGGGGAGGGGTGAATTGGGTTAATAAAAATTTGAAACTTTTGCACACTCAAAATTCAACCAAAACCCAACATATGAGGGAACAATTGTGAGAGTAAGATAAGAAGGGGGATAGAGAAATGAGGATTGGCACAATGATTTATCCTCTTCAAAACCTGCTGTTTTCATCTTCTTTACTCTACTCTTCTTCTCCAACTTGCATCTTAGCTAGGATTCCACCTGTTCTTGCTTAATGTGATTAATTTTTATGCTTCAAATGTGTTTATATATGTTAAATTAGTATTTTCCTGCAGTATATAGCCTTAAAATGGCCTTAAAACATCAAAAACATGCATAAAAAATTAAAAACATGCCGAAACTCCCATTTTTACCCTTTTGGAGTTTTGGCAGGTTCTCGCCGAGATCTCGGTTTTCTCAAGGGTTGAGACACCCTCGAGAACCGAGATTTTGAACTATGGTTTCCACTCAATTTACAAACCTCTAAGAAAGGTTAGATTTACAAATTTCAGGCCAAATATAAACCTCTAAAAGGTTGATATGAAAATGCAAATATGCATGTGACTCTCAGATGAATGACCCAAAGACTTAGAACAATGTTCAAAATAAAGCCCAAAAGGTCTCTTCAACCGTCCCCTAAGTCTCCCATTTATAGGAGAAGAGCCAAAAGAATGTGACTATTAGAGCTCACAACTGCTCTATTCTAAGCAGAGCCAGTTGACTACTCGAAGTGGCTAGTTACTGCAAGGCCAAATGAAGCCTCACAATATCCAGTAGAGGATAGCCCCAATTGATAACAGTTAAAAACCCAAGCAGCAAGATAGGGAAGTAAACAGATACTTAAGTGATCTCAGGTACCAATAGCAGAAATAACAGAAAAATGAAACACCAATCAACAGCAGGTTGATGTGCAGGAATGGTTCTTAGAACGTGGCAGAAAGAGACCCGCAGTTGAAGGATCAGTTCCTTCACAGTTAAGCATGGTTCAAAATCTCGGTGAGATCTTGCCGAGATCATACGAGACCTGGTCTTGACCAATCTCGACCAGTTCTCGACTGGTCTCGACATTTTCGACCAGTTCTCGACATTGTCGATCAGTTTTTGACTGGTCTCAACGTAATGTATGAATTATGATTGTATGGTCTACTAGACTACTTTGGTTTTTTTGACTATGACAATTAACTAATTAAAAACTATTAAACAATCGCTTACAGCGCCTCCTCTCCATGCGTTCCCAACCGGTCGAAGATGAAGGGCTCATTAACAAGGATTGACTTTTTGATTGGACACGAGAACTCGAGGACGGGGTAGGGAAAGAGCTCAGATAAGAATTCCATACCTGATCAAAATATTGAAGGATGGACAGTCAAAGAGTGCGAGCGCAAGTTAGTGCGCTAAATGAATGGGAACAGCGCCTCTTACCAGCGCTTGAAATGGGAGCAGCGCCTCTTTCCAGCACTTCTTACGATGATTCTCTTGCTTGCTTGGCTATTTTTTGTTCCTAACCGCTTGCCATGCATTGCTTTGCTTGCTCCGTCTTTTTGGTTCTCCGGGGCAGGGCTCTTCTGCTGTTTTTGACTTGTGTTTTGGGGTCTTTCAGATCCTCACTCACAGGCTCTGGGTTCCTTGCGGCGCTGCCTCATGCTTGCGCTTGCTTGAATGCCAGTACGTTACGTTACGTCAATAGGCGGTTGGCTGCTGCGCTACAGATCTCACCGGAAGGGTCTTTTCCTTTGCTTGCGGAAGTGACCCTGCTTGCTATTCTATCACCCCTCGCCCGGCGCAGCCTCCTTCACCAGGCGCTGTAAGCGCCCAGCTACACTACCACTACCCGTGAGATAGAAGTAGGGCACTTCACTCACCTCAGAGTGAGTGAGGTGAGAAAAGTAGTGTAGTCCGCACTACCTATCTGTAATCAGTTCAGCTTAGAGTTGTTTGCTGACACACGCTACTATCACTCTGGTTGCTGCTTTCACTCGGATTCTCCTCGGGCGGATCAAGGCATATTGGCTTGGCTTGCGAAAGAACTGATAGTTGCTGGATGGTTGGTTGACAGGTGTCTGGCTAGCAAAGAACCCGACAAAAACAAGTACAGTAGCGCCCTAGGCTATTTGATATAGTATAGCCGCGGAGACTACTTGCGCCGTCTGGCGTGAGGGTAAAGCCCCCTTTATGAGTAAGGCGGTACGGCCTAGCTGCTTTATTGAGAGATTTCGGCACTATTGAGAATTCTTGAAAGAATTCGCTGCTATTTCAGTGGTTGAAGTGCCGGTCGGCATTGCCTAAGTAACGTCCGGCTCTGTTTGCGCGCTTCTCTCCATCCGTTGAGTCGGTGGAAGGCTACTTGACCTAGCCTTCAGAGAAGAATCAAGTCAAAGAAGCCGGCGCAGCAAGCCGATCCGACATACGTTCAAACGCATGCACCTTTCGACTAAGCAAGAAAACTACTGCGCGCTAACGCAGCAAGAAAAGCGGATCTACGACCACCAACGGGGCGGAAGGACTTTCTTCTTCGCTTATGGAGTTGCCTGATCGTAGACCACCCTCCGTTTGCTGGGCGCGTTGGAACGATCCCGCTTTGAAAGCTCAACCTCGGGAGAATCAGTTTCGCCGGTCCAGTGACTTGGCATACAAAGACGTTTTGCAAAACCTCCATGTGGTGCACTCCCGCTTGTTCATACCCGGAATAAGTTTGAGCTGCTCCAAGGGACAGCTTTTTGCTGCCGGATGAAGGTCTTACGTCGGCTAAGAAGACGGAAAATTCCAATCTCTTTTGTGGGCCTGGAGATCGGGGAGATAAGAGTTCGCCCTCCCTATTTTGAGTGGGTGCTCGCAAGGTCAAAGTATAAAATTCTATTCCATGGGTAGGGGGAATAAATAGTTTAAGTGATTCACACCTCGAGGTAGAGTGTGTAAATACGGATTCATTGGTTGGAGTCATTCGCTAAACAACTATTTTGTTGGGCGATCAACCAGGTGCTCCTACCCAACCGGACTAATGAATGCCAACTGGAAGAACTCACTTTCCTATCGTTCAGTAGGAGATACCTTCTTATGGCTTGAAAATGATTACCTATTGCTAATGGGGAGAGATCTTTCATTATGCGGCTCAATGAAGTGAATGAGGCGACCAGCGGGAGGTGAGGAGGCCGCTCATCCGCCAATAGGGTGAGGAGCCAACCTTTTTTTTTTCCGAACATTATTCTGGCCAAGAGTTCACATTCGTGTGGCACTAGTACTATACTAATAAATTTTCCCATTTTTCCACTCAACGTTGGAGGGGGGACCCTTTCTTCTTTATCGGATGGGACAGCGTGCTGTTTAAACAACGATAGTTCTCTAAACCCCCCCGAGGGTCTGAAAGAGCTATGGGCTCCTCTGAGAAGTTCACTATCGACTTCTAGAAGAGACACGAGCCGACCAGACGGGTGTATCAGTACATCGCAAGAAAGCAGCTTAGAAATGCATTGCAAACTAAAGGGGAATGCCTTTTCATAATAGGAATGACTACTCATATGCGCTTTAAAGGACGTTACGTTCCTGCCTTTCGGGTGAGAGCGCCGGCGCCCCCCCCTCCTCCCCCCCCTCTCTTTCTTGCCTTTTGCCCGCGCGGCCCCCCCCCCCCCGGGCAAGGCCTCTTCCCTTTCCTTTTCCTGAAATGGAAGAAATCTACTCCCGGATTGCGGGACAACATTCTTTCAAACGATCCGGAACTCTCTGCCGACACGGACACGGATGCCACAACCCTACGCGAATGGCTGCAGGAGATTGAGAAGAACAAGAGGCTCCTGCAGCCCATCATAAGAAGACAGCTTACGGATTAGTTGCCGCTCAGTTGAAAGCTATGGGACTCTGAAAGATGGAAACAGGGGAGTTGGCTGATAAAGATGGACAGTAACGATCGCGTAATATCAATTTATCGGCCTCGTCATCGAAAGCGGCTTCCAATTGCTCGGAAATTCTCAGCTATATGGGGGGCTTGGATGGTGAGCAAAAACAATTGATCAAGAAGTTGGTCAACTTTCGCATGAAAGATGGTAAAATAACGAGAGTCCGTGCTATTGTTTATCAAACTTTTCATCGCCCAGCTCGAACTGAACGCGATGTAATCAAACTTATGGTTGACGCCGTAGAGAAAATAAAGCCCATATGCGAAGTGGAAAAAGTAGGAGTCGCAGGTACTCTTTATGATGTCCCTGGGATTGTAGCCAGGGATCGTCAACAAACCTTAGCTATTCGTTGGATCCTTGGAGCAGCTTTCAAACGACGTATAAGCTACAGGATAAGCTTAGAGAAATGTTCATTTGCTGAGATACTGGATGCTTACCGAAAGAGGGGAATTGCACGTAAGAAAAGGGAGAATCTTCATGGACTGGCTTCCACCAATCGAAGTTTCGCGCATTTCAGATGGTGGTAAAGTGAGACCACATAAAGAGCTCTTCCTCATTCAGTCAGATTTTTCAGTAAGATATGGGTTGACCCTTTTCCTTTTTGAATCTTCATATAGAACTACGTTACCTCATACTCCCCCCTTCATTCATTGAGTTGGAGGAATCCATAGGAGGCCCGCCCGTTATGCATTGCATGATAGAACCTTTCTTTGTATGACTTCTCTTTTGCCTCAGGTCGAATGAGGGAGATAAATCAAACAAATCAATAGGCCATGAATGAAGAAGTGGGCCTTTCGCCCTCTTTCGTCTGACTCGGGGAGCTGAGAAATGCACTTCAAAGGGAGGGAAGGAAGCGATCTCGTACTAATTTTTAGGTAGGACGAAGCGCGCTGTATCCATCCATGAAACTAAACATCTCGTACCCTGCCGTATGATCAATGAAAATCATAATATTGGGCAGGGTAAAATCGTCCTTGGGACAGGCCTTGTTGAGATCCCGGAAATCGACACAAAGACGAATCTGCCCATTCTTTTTCTTTACCGGCACGACCTTTGCTAACCAATCTGGATGCTTCTCAGTTCGGATAAAGTTGGCAGCCAATAATTGTTCAACTTATGCCTCAAGTGATAGGTTGTGCGGGTCTGAACTTCCTGGCCGCTTGTTTCACAGGAGTCAAGTTCGGTCCCCTATGGAGTAAGGGGGGTGTGGGTTGTGTCAATACATCTGAGAGAAAGAGTACAGATGAGATCGCCAACCCAAAATCCCCCCGAGCTAACGGCGGACGTAAGAGTGCCGTCAAAGTACGGGAAGAGGGAAAGGACCGCCCCCAAAAAAATCATCAACTTCCCCCTTTTCGAGAGCTACCCGTTCGAGTCGAAAGAGCAGACTAAATCGATAGGAGAGGTCGTCAGGCACACGGGGGACCGGAACCTAAAAGCGTCAAATAGGGCACAAAAGAGGGCCCTTTATGTCTAAGGGGGACCCGGACCCGTACTTCCTTAAGGATAGGGGAGATACGATCGTGAAGTAGGAAGCCTGATGAAAACAGGTAAATGAAACTTTCAGAATTAGACCGTAAATCCTGGTTCGGAAGAGGGACAGGAGGAACCAAAGGGAAAGGGGCGAGCCTCAAAAGTGTCTTTGGGAAGGCCCCGGGCGCCGTCGGGCCCAGGAAAGCTTCCCCCTTATGACTTGAGTGTGCTTACCCCCAGCAACTCCCTATGCCAAACCAGTTGAGTGCAAGGAGGTACGAGCAGAGGAGCTTCCTGGGTAGCAAGCTAGTTAGGAGAGAAGTCAAACACACTGGCAGGGAGGAAACCGGTGTTATCCTAGGTTTACATCTGAACTAGACCGACACTGTCAAACATGGGTGTAAACCCAAACAATCACCATGTGTGATTTTTTTTTTCTTCAATTTTATTGTTTAAATGTGATTATGTGTGCTAAAAGAGTGATTCCCTAGAGTATTAAACCCTAAAATGACCATTGAGCCCCGAGACACTTTCTAAGCCTTCGCGACTTTTTTATGGTGTCTTGTCGAGGTCTTGATCGAGATCTCGAAAATCTCAATTTCTTAGAGGGTCGAGACACCCTCGAGATTTGAGATTTTGTACCTTGGTTTCAAGAAGTCTTCCTCCCAGAATTGTGGTAGCAGGTTCTACGAAGAGAATCTCAGCAATAGATAAGTTGACAAGAACACACACTGGCAATGATCTCAATAGCAGCAGAACTTTCTTGATCGATTGGGGATTTGCAGGAATAATGGGAGCATAGGAAAATAGAAGTAGGTTATCAATGGGAGAGAAAAAAAGGGATGAAAACAATAAACAATCAACCTCTCTCAGGTCAGGGCCTCTTGCCCATTATGTCTCTCGCAGATAATAGCGAATAAGCCATCAAATATTTTTCAATAATCAATGAATGGCAATAGGCCTTACATTGTTTAAATAGAAACTGAATAATAAAACCCTAATCAAAATAGACTATTACAACCATCATGTAAATAGAAAGTCTAATAAAACTAGGAAAGCAAACTGATTAGAAGTCTACTGTTTGACCTGGTCAAAACAGAATTTAGGAAATAAACCAAATACGAATAAGAAGAAAAACAAATAACTTATAACTCCTATACTAGTATAACTCCTAAGCTAGTTGATAACTAGCTACGGCCCAGCTAACTGGCTGATTAAATCAGGTTAGTTCTTGTGGTTATACTTTAGCCCTGAGAACTTGTCTACTTAACCAGTTATCTGCCCCTTCATTTTGACCTTTATAAAATTAACCGTTGGGGTGTTTTTTCAGTTTACAACAGTGACCAGTTGACCTCTTGGGTATGCCGGTCATCTGCCCCTGTTTTTGGGCTGAGAAACAAGCTCTCGGGAAGACCCAACTGATCTCAGGGTCAACAGCCCATTCTTCTGCCTTGTCCCAGACAATCTCAAGGTTGACCGCCAGTTCATCCGTCTGACTGATTTTTGGCCTTATGGGCTGTTTGGCGGCCTTAGGCACTGGACAACTTCATGAGATGACCTTCATGCCATGCTATATAATACATTGTGGGTCCACCTAGCTTACCAAATGACAAGTCAAAGGTTTGATGATGCAAAGGTTAGGGTTTACAATCAATTTAGTACCCTTAACCTTGCAATAGGATCTAGTACACCAGCCCTAACGATAAATCAATTAGCAAACCAGGAAATCAGTAACGAAGAACTTTTCTTTCTGGCCAATCCAGCCATTGGTTGGCTAAGAAATTTGGAGCTGTAGGTTGATATGCTCTTCTAGCAATACCCAAATCTGAAATCGATCTGACCAATCATTGAAGAGATATGAATTTTTTAAAGTTGCTGTGAGAGTCTGGTTTCTACACAGAAACCGATGGCGGAATGGTAGGTTGAGTGATGTTTTGCCTAACAAATTGAGAGATCTCCTTCACCCCAATAGCAGGCAATGTTGATGACTCCTTCCCAACCGTGAGGCTTTCAAGGGAGCAATGTTACAGCACAAAGAGAGGGGGGGGAGAACACAGGGAAACTGATAGGTTAGGGAGAAGGGGAGGTAGGGAGAATAAAAAGAAAATGGAAGGGGGGGGGGGGAGAAGTTGTGGCTGAGTCTCACAGCCAAGGGGACTCAGCTGCAATTAAATTGCAGACAAGTCTTTCTTTTTTCAGAACTTCTTTCTTCTTCTCTTTTGAATACAAATAGGAAAGTAAGACTGGTCAATCCTTCCTTGTTGACACTAGCAAAGAAAGAAATTCCAATCTTGCTTTTGGAAACTTTACAAAAGAAGATGAGATTATATTTTTTTTGCCTAATACAAACTTTCCTAAACTGAAAATAGAAACTATTCAAAATAGAAAGTTTAACTTTGGCAAGTATTCACAATAGAAATAACAAAAATTTAAACTAAGAAACTATTGTAAATAGTAGGTGGAATTCTTGGTCAACATTCTTTCAAAGTTCCTTCATAGTACAGCTGTTTGAAAGCTGTTCTACAGCTATCCCAGTTATGGCTGGGCTAGTTGAGCCGTAGGAGGCTTGGGCCTGGCCTGGTCTTTGCAAGCATGGGTGCTACTGTTCACGTGAACAGTACCATGTGGTTAAGGAATTGCCTTGATCTGCATTATTTGATGACAAAGTCAACCTTTAGTCCCATTTAAACTTAGTTTAGCCTACTTCTGTGGGTGTTCTAATATAGGTCCTCAGGTGATTTCAAATGGTTTTTGAGAATCAAGGATACAGCTTAGGAAATGAGATAATACAACCAATGAAATCTATTTTAAAGTCCTCATCTTCAAACAACGAATCATCTTCAACTCTTGCTTGGGTGCTTGAACTCCATGAAGATGATCTTGAAGTACATTCTTTCAATATTGTCGCTTCCAATCTTCATGTCTACTTCAACTTGAGCTTCATATGAACTTGATCACTTGAAGTTCAACTCATTGACAATTCTTCTTTGCTTGGGCTTGATCTTGATGATGTTCACGTTTGGGAAATATAAGCTTCTTGATCTTTCATTAACTCAAGCTTTTTCATCACAAGCACACAATTTAGTAATCACCAAATCACATGAATCACAAATATCCAACAGATTTGGCTAATCCAACTATTGAATAGGAAGAGCATACACTAGAGGGTTAAATGTTAATATTACCAGCAAGACACGATAATTTACCTCCCATGTATCGGCATAATTTCATTGTCTTTGTAGCCATCAATTTGTTTTCAAAATATAATGAATTTTCAAAGCTTCATATTTTCCCATGGCCAATTCATATTGAGTTCAAAATTGACAAGTAATCAGGGTACCATGAGATATAATTGTGCACAAAATTTGAGCCCTTATTGATTTTCTACTTGGTGGATTTGTCACCTGTCCTCCTATGATTGGGGACCTATATATATATATAGAGACTAAACCCAAAAAACGTAATTTCGCTTTAAGTTTTAATGCTTTCAAACCCCTACAAAATCATGTCAGACAGTTGGAGGGTGATATATGGTTTATCTGTTTCTGTTTGGTTATTGTATTGGTATTCTTCTTTTTTGACACATTCATACTTTTTTTTTGAGAAGATGCTTTTGTTTCATTCATAATATATCCTGCTCACTAAAATGTTCTATTATGGCACCTTTAAGCCCTCTTCGTGGAAACCCTTGAACAGTTACAACTATAACAAAGATGAGATAAACCAGGTATTGTTGTTGATAATATTCCTTGAATTTTTTAATTGCTCTTGTTGACCATTTGTTTTTTATGAGCACAATAGAATGCATTGCCTTGCTATTTTAGACTCCTTTTATTCTTACTGGTATTGAATTGCTGATGGCAAAGAGGTTAAGACATCTCAAATTAACAAGCCCTCTTTGCTATAGGATCTTAATTCAGTCCAACACAAAAATCTGCAGAGAAAATTAATAGAAAAAAATTCTTATTTGAAAATCCGACCGTCAGAAATTGATGAAACTTGGGTTGAATGACCTTTATAATAGTTATGAACACCCTTCAAAATCTGAGAATGATCTGAAAAGAATTGAAGGAGCTATGATCTTTGTAACCTTGCTGTACCTGGTGCCGCCAAAACCTGGGCAGGTTCAAAAGAATGTCGGCTGCTGATTTGGTTTTTACTTCCTCTAATTGTTGCTGAGTGTTTCACATATAACCTGCAACAAAGAACAAAATAGGAGTATTGAATGCAAAGGAACAAAGGAAATAGAGTTCGGTTGAGTCTCACAACCTTAGAGACTCAACCAGAAAATAGGAGTTTCACTCTTTTTTTTTCTGGAAAATTTTAAGAGCTACTGCCAGCTTCTACTCTTATTTATAATGAGAATTCTTACAATTAAAATAGGAAAGAGAGAAAACTACTAAAACTAAACCTTCTTATAACATAGGAAGGTTTTAATACAATGGAAAGAAAACTTTCTAAATCTGAAAATAGGAAAGTAAATACTTGGTCTCCAAGTAATTGACACCTACTATCAATCTATCCTAAATATTAGGAAACAAACTAAACAATGAAATTAAGAAACCAACTTTTAGGAAAGAACTAACAAAAGAGTGAAAAAATCTGTTGCTGGTACTGTTCACGTGAACAGTACCGCGTGAATAGTGTTCACGTGAACACTGTTCACGTGAACACTGTTCGTGTGAACACTGTTCGCGTGAACAGTGTGGGTTGGTCAGCCAATTGGGCCTGGCCCAATTTTGGAAGGTTCTTCTTTCTGGAGTAGACTTGGGTTGCATCAGCTCCCCCCGGCTTAGAAACATTCGTCTCCGACGAATGGAGGAAAGACATGTAGTGATCATAAAAATTAGGGTCGATGCGCTTGAAGTCATCTTCATGTATCCATGTGCTGTCACTACGTGGGTGCCCTTTCCACTTGATTAAGAATGACTGGTAACCTCCACCATTGCGAGTCATGGTATACTTGGAGTCAAGAACATCTTCAATTTGTTCAGCGGAAGGAACGGCAAACTGTAGAAGACGTAAAGTATGTTCCGTATCTCCTTCGTCAGAATGATGACCCGTGTAGAGAGTCAAATCTGCAACGTTGAAAATGTTACTGATAGCCATGCCAGGTGGGAGCTCAAGGACGTATGCATTAGCTCCTATTTTCTTCAGCACCTTGTAGGGACCCATCTTCCGTGGATGTAACTTGGTAGCTTCACCAGGAGTGAATCTCTCAGGAGTTATTTTCATCATCACCGTGTCACCGGGCTTAAACTCCACATAACGACGATGATGGTCTGCATTATCTTTGTATGCTTCATTTCTAAGTGCTATTCGCCGTCGAACATCTGCATGTACTTCCGTGATATGACGGATAAATTCATCAGCTTCAATACTCACACGCACTTGAGGTGGGAGTGATACAAGATCAATAGGTCTCTTGGGTTGGATACCAAGCACTATCTCAAATGGTGTACGGCCCGTGGTCCGATTGACGGAGCTATTATAAACAAACTCTGCTATGTCAAGAATGGAGGGCCAAGTCTTCTCATAATCACAAACAAGGCATCGGAGAAGATTCCCAAGCTCCGATTCACTACTTCAGTTTGCCCATCTGTTTGAGGATGGAAGGCAGTTGAGTAAAGCAATTTAGTATTTGTCTTCAACCATAATGTCTTCCAAAAATAGCTCATAAATTTCACATCCCGATCCGACACAATAGTCTCGGGTAGCCCATGGAGACGCACCACTTCCTTAAAGAATAGGACAGTAACGTGCCTTGCGTCAAAAGTCTTCGGACAAGGGAGGAAGTGTGCCATTTTTGAGAGTCTGTCCACTACCACAAATATAGAGTCATATCGTTCCCTTGTGGATGGAAAGCCAAGGACAAAATCCATACCAATGTGCAGCCATGGTGAATGAGGCACCGGTAATGGTGTGTACAAACCAGAATTATGTTTGGTGCCTTTAGCTAGTTGACATGCACGACACCGTTGGACCACATTTTGCACATCATGGAGTAAGTGAGGCCAATAGTAAAGATCTGTAACTTGTGCCATTGTCTTATCACGATCAAAGTGTCCACCTAAACCACTTCCATGTAACTCCCGAATTAGGTATTGGCGTAGGGATGTCTTTGGGATGCATAACCGTGTTCCTATAAACAAGTAGCCGTATTGAATCGAGAACTTTGGATCGGTTTCAACTTGCTGTATTTTTTGGTATGTAGTACCAAAATCTTCATCTGCTATGTACTCCCCTTTGATATGCTCAATTCCTGTACTTTGGGCTGAAAAGGTACTCATCGTATTCACTTTGCGACTCAATGCATCTGCTACTTGGTTCTCTTTTCCAGCTTTGTAGTTGAGGGCAAAAGTAAACTCTTGTAAATATGAGATCCACTTAGCATGTTTGTGACTAATGGTCCGTTGGGAGTTAAGAAACTTGAGTGCTTCATGGTCAGAGTAGAGAACGAACTCTTTCCCAATGAGGTAGTGTCTCCAATGTTTGACCACCTGTACCACAGCATAAGGTTCTAAATCATAGGTGGAATACCTCTTCTTGGCATCATTGAGCTTCTCACTGTAGAATGCCACCGGATGCTTTTCTTGCATAAGTACCCCTCCAATTCCCGAGTGTGAGGCATCAGTAGCAACCTCGAACACACGGTCAAAATCAGGTAGGTGTAGGACAGGAGCTTCAGTTACAACCTTCTTTATAAGATGGAATGCTTTGGTGGCTGCCGGGGTCCATTGGAACGGACCTTTCTTTGTCTTCATGCACTCTGTGATGGGTGCCATGATAGAGCTAAACCCTCGTATGAACCTCCGATAAAAGGAAGCAAGACCGTGGAAACTACGAACCTCGGTGAGAGTTTTTGGAAGTGGCCAATTAGTAATGCTTTCAATCTTGGATGGATCAGCTTCTACCCCTTTGGATGTAATAATGAAACCAAGGAAGACTACCTTGGGGAGCATAAAAGAACACTTCTTCAAGTTGAAGTACAACTTCTCATCTCGAAGGATCCTCATTACTCGCCATATATGATCTAGGTGGTCTTCATGACCTTTGTTGTATATTAGAATGTCATCAAAGTAAACAACAAGAAACTTACTGATGAACGGTTGGAGTGTTTGAGTCATTACTCTCATGAAGGTACTAGGGGCATTAGTTAACCCGAAGGGCATAACCTTCCATTCATATAATCCGTCTTTCGTTTTGAAGGCTGTTTTCCGTTCATCGCCGGGACGAATACGGATTTGATGGTAACCACTCCGTAAATCAAGCTTGGTGAAGATAGTAGCACCTGTCAACATGTCCAACATATCATCAAGCAGTGGAATAGGGAATCGGTATTTGACAGTGATTTTGTTGATTGCTCTGCTGTCGATGCACATCCGCCATGTTCCATCTTTCTTAGGTGTCAAGAGTGCGGGTACGGCACATGGACTCATGCTTTCTACAATGAAGCCCTTTTGTAACAGTTCATCCACCTGTCTTTTGAGTTCTGCATGCTCTGTAAGACTTAGAAGGTAGGTGGGCAGGTTTGGTAACACTGACCCGGGGACTAAATCAATTGCATGTTGTATGTCCCTCATTGGTGGCAACTCATTAGGTAATTCATCTGCAACAAGATCTGCAAAATCAGACAAGATGGATTGTATAGGTGGGGGAAGGTTAATTTTTTCAGGGGGTACAACTTTCCTAGCCATGAGGGCTATCATTACACCTTTTTCTTTACTTATTTCTTCAAAGTCTTGTTGATTGAGTATCAATAATGGGTGATCAACTTGCTGTCCAGCCTTTGAGGATGGTCCTTTTCCCTTGTTTTTGCTAGTGGTGGTTGGCTGGTCTTTCTTTAGAGCTTGAAGGATTTGTTTACGCTTCAGTTGTGCAGCTCGTAACCTATTTTTCTCAGCTGGTACATTAATGGGTTTCAATATCATAGGCTTTCCATCAACATCGAAGTAACATTGGTTCTTGGTACCTCCAACCAACACATCATGATCATATAACCATGGCCTTCCCAATAGTACATCAGTCAATATCATGGGGATAACGTCACACCATACCGTATCATTGTAGACCCCTGCTTGTAACGGAATCAAGCACCTTTGGCTTACTTCCAATGTATTACCGTTGAGAAGTGAGACCTTGTACGGTTGAGGATGAGTTTTAGCCTCTAGTTTAACATCTATTACAAAAGCTTGTGACACAACATTAACACTGCTACCGCTGTCCACAATAATTTGAGCAAGCTTAGGTCCACTAGACATGCGGGTGGTAAAAATGCAATGACGATGCCAATCTTCCCCTTTTGATGCAGCCACTAATATCCGACTCACAACATGTATTCCAAGGGATGCTTCATCTTCTTCAAAGTTATACTCTAGATCATCAGATAGGGCAGCATTATCATAGGAATCATCTTCTTGTGGTTCCCACACTTGGGAATCAGCTTTGGCTTCCACAGAAGCCACTAAGGAATTGCCTTTCACTTTTCTTGGACAATCCCTTGCATAATGGCCATAGGCATTACAATGATAGCATTGAACACTGTTATTGAGGGTTATTGGTTCCTTTCCCTTTTCAGTTACCGTGGGAGTAGGACGAGGTGCACCACAGTGCTCTTGGGACTTGGCATGGGTTTCTTGCCTTCATTAAAATTTGGGGTATACCTTCTAGAGGTCTTTAGGAGTTCTTCAGCTTGAAAAGCTTTATCAACACAGTCATTAAGACTTACAATATCAACCACATCCATTTTTTCTCTTATTTCAGGTCGTAGTCCCAAACGGAACCGAGATATCATTTGATCATCATTGTCTCGTGAACCTGACCGTGCACATAATTGATCAAATTGGTATACATAGTCTTCCATACTCATATTACCTTGACGAAGATTGTTCAGCTGGTCATGCAACCTTCTTTGGAAAGACCGAGGCAAATACTTTTCTTTCAATTCTTCCTTCATCTCCTCCCAAGTAGTGGGTTCTCTACGACTCCTCATGAGACTATATTCATAATTACGCCACCAATCACGAGCACCCCCCACTAGTTTAGAGCGGGCCAATTGCAGCTTTCTAGGTTCGGGAAGGCTAAACCAATCAAAGTAGTCATCTAGGGCATTCATCCAATCATGAAAAACTTGGGGGTCTTGTTTTCCATGGAACTCCTTAAGATCCATTCGCACCTCATGGGTTTGATACCGAATAGGTTGATTGCCATCATAGTCTTCATAGGGTGGGTCTTGGTATTCTTCTCTAGGGACTCTTTGGGCAGCCCTAGGAACACGCCTTGGCATTAGGTTTGCTATGGGAATTTCTCTTCTAGGGGCTTCTAGTCTGGCCGGCCTAGGATTATCCCGTTCCTCCAAATTACTTATTCTTCCATCCATACTGTCTAACTTGGCATCCATTTTGGTCAATCGTTGGAGAACCAAATTAACAAGGTCATTGTGATTATTGGACTGATTAGGAGAGGTAGAACTCTCCTCAGCCATGCTCTGATACCAATTGATGGCAAAGAGGTTAAGACATCTCAAATTAATAAACCCTCTTTGCTATAGGATCTTAATTCAGTCCAACACAAAAAGCTGCAGAGAAAAGTAATAGAAAAAAATTCTTATCTGGAAATCCGACCGACAGAAATTGATGAAACTTGGGTTGAATGACCTTTATAATAGTTATGAACACCCTTCAAAATCTGAGAATGATCTGAAAAGAATTGAAGGAGCTATGAGCTTTGTAACCTTGCTGTACCTGGTGCCGCCAAAACTTGGACAGGTTCAAAAGAATGTCGGCTGCTGATTTGGTTTTTACTTCCTCTAATTGGTGCTGAGTGCTTCACATATAACCAGCAACAAAGAACAAAATAGGAGTATTGAATGCAAATGAACAAAAGAAATAGAGTTCGGTTGAGTCTCACAACCTTGGAGACTCAACCAGAAAATAGGAGTTTCACTCTCTTTTTTTTTGGAAAATTCTAAGAGCTACTGCCAGCTTCTACTCCTCTTATTTATAATTAGAATCGTTACAATTAAAATAGGAAAGAGATTAAACTACTAAAACTAAACCTCCTTATAACATAGGAAAGTTTTAATACAATGGAAAGAAAACTTTTTAAATCTGAAAATAGGAAAGTAAATACTTGGTCTCCAAATAATTGACACCTACTATCAATCTATCCTAAATATTAGGAAACAAACTAAACAATGAAATTAGGAAACCAACTTTTAGGAAAGAACTAACAAAAGAGTAAAAAAATCTGTTGCTGGTACTGTTCACGTGAACAGTACCGCGGAACACTGTTCACGTGAACAGTGTGGGTTGGTCAGCCAATTGGGCCTGACCCAATTTTGGAAGGTTCTTCTTTCGGCTCCTTCTGGAGTAGACTTGGGCTGCATCAATTGCTGTATGTATTATCACTTTTTTGGGCATGTAAGATAGCAACTAGAGTTGCTCATGGATGTTATAATATTGTGTAAACTTATGGATCAAACTTCTATATTTTTTCTGGTTGGGTATGGTTAATTTAAATTCTACTTTCATTGTTGTGGCCTATCAAAACAGCACTAGAAGATTATATTGCAAGGATCTAATAGTGCTCTGATACCATGTAACAAATAACTAATGAAATAAAATACCAAACCAAAAAACAAGAGAACCGAGAGGAAGAAGAGGAAAAAGAAGAAGGAGAAAGAGTTTGGTTACTGCTGAGAGAGGCTGTAATCGATTGTCTCTTCTCTCCCCTATTGCCTTGTATTTATAGATAAATTAGGATACATTACAACTTAACCTTGGAGATATCCTAAAATACAAAGACTAATAAAAGAAAGAAATAAGCTAACGTAGGAAAGAAATAATGTAATTTAGTCAGCAAGACCATAGTTGTCAGGGCAACAATGCAATCCAAGGCGTTCGGGGCCATCCTGGCTCCACCGCGCCTAGACGACCAGGCACCGCGCCTAGGCGACCAAGGCAATCCTAGTGTATTTTTTATATTTCTAAAATATTAATGCTATATTAATTTTATATATATGCAGCATTCTACATAAATAATCAACATTTAAGACATAATTAATATGAGAAAACCAACAAGGCAACAA
>JAMYWD010000043.1:0-19000 GCA_028583415.1 Protea cynaroides | reverse complement strand
AGAAGGAGAGCTACTTTGCTCAAAATAGGGGTATTAAAAGGCCAAATGGAAATTCATACAACGGAGGGAATACAAGGACATTCAAACCCTTCCGTACTCAAGGCTTCAATGCTACAGCCAAGACTACTCTAACAGCTCAACCGCAACAAAAGCAAAATAACGAAGGAGCAAAATGCTTTAACTGCAACCAAATAGGACATTATTCAAGGGAGTGTCCTAAGCCCAGAAAGCAGCTACAGCAAGGAAAGGTTTATGCTGTTACATCTGAGGATGCTTCCGTATCATTTGATGTGGTCATAGGTATGACCTGAACCTTTTATTTTGTGTTACATTGTGTAAGCATGTAGACTAAATTAAAACAAATCACAAGTATCGTACCTATTAATGGCATACCCGCTAGAGTACTCTTTGATTATGGAGCTACTCATTCTTTTATATTTGTGACCTTTGGAAAGAAGTTGAATCTACCCCTCAAATCTTTAGACTACAAACTGCTTATACGATCACCTATGGGATTAGAAGTGGAATTAGAAAAAGGTTATGGACCATGTCTAGTTCTTATTGGCGAGAAGACTTTGGATGCAACCTTGATTCAACTTGAGATGGTAGACTTTGATGTCATCTTGGGAAAGGACTACCACCCGACTAGAACTACCACCCGATCGAGCGACAGAGTTCGTTATAAATCTGATACCCTGAGCCGCACCAGTATCTAAAGCACCCTATCAAATGGCTCCTACTGAATTGAAGGAATTAAAGGTACAGTTACAGGAATTACTGGACAAGGGTTATATTAGACCTAGCAAATCACCATGGGGAGCGCCAGTATTGTTTGTAAAGAAGAAGGACGGTAGCGTTAGACTGTGTATAGACTACCGGGAATTGAATAAGCTTACAATCAAGAAGCGGTACTGGTTGCCTTGAATTGATGACTTGTTCGATCAGTTGTAAGGTGCCAAGGTGTTCTCCAAGATTGATCTTCGGTCAGGATACCATCAGTTGAAGATTAAGGAAGGTGATATTCCAAAGACAGCATTCAGAACAAGATACGGACATTATGAATTTTTAGTCATGTCCTTTGGATTGACTAACACACCCGTAACTTTTATGGAACTCATGAATCGGGTATTCCATGATATGTTGGATACGTCGGTCATTGTATTTATTGATGAAATATTGGTCTACTCCAAGGATAAGGAATCTCATGTCATGAATCTAAGAGCCGCTCTGCAGCGACTAAGGAAAGAAAAGCTTTACGCCAAATTTACAAAGTGTGAGTTTTGGCTAAATGAGGTCGCTTTCTTAGGCCATGTTGTGTCCGCTGAAGGAATTAAAGTGGATCCTAGCAAGATTGAAGCCATTGTGAAGTGGGAAGCACCAAAGAGTGTTGTAGAAATTAGAAGTTTCCTAGGACTAGCTGGGTATTATCGACGATTCGTGGAAGACTATTCCAGAATTGCCGTACCTCTCACCAGTTTAACTAAGAAAGGAGAAAAGTTTGTTTCGACCGACAAATGTGCGAATAGTTTCCAAACATTGAAGGCTAGTTTGATATCTGCTCCCATCTTGACTATTCCTATTTCAGGACAGCCATTTACCTTATACACCGATGCGTCTGGATTAGGTTTAGGATGTGTACTTATGCAAGGAGAACAAGTAGTTGCGTATGCTTCAATACAACTGAAAACACATGAGAAGAATTATCCTAGTTAGGATTTGGAATTAGCAGCAGTAGTACATGCTGTCAAGATATGGAGACATTATTTGTATGGAGATAACTTTCAGATTAAATCAGATCATAAGAGTCTCACTTATCTTTTTAATCAGAAGGAGTTAAACATGAGACAAAGAAGATGATTGGAATTATTGAAGGATTATGATTGCGATATCCAGTATCATCCAAGAAAGGTTAATGTAGTTGTTGATGCACTAAGCAGAAAAACAATGATAAAATCTCTAGGAGAGGTTAACACGACTGCAGCAATGTGTGCTACAGGAAAAGTATTCAATTATGGTAATGAGCAGTTCGTGATAGATGCACCGGGTGGATCAATCAACCAAGGGTTTATTCATCATTTTTCAAATATGTTTACAACATTGAAGATTGTACCTGATATAATTGATGAAGTGAAAGTCGCTATTAAATCAAACCCTTATCTGAGAACGGTACAAGAAGACATCAAAAATGGTAGGACTATTCCTGAGTTCACCTTGGACGATAAAAAGGTACTGAAGTACAAAGGAAGAGTATGTGTTCCTAAGATAGAAAACTTGGACATTAGACACAGACTAATGATGTAAGCTCACACCACCACTTATTCGGTACATCCTGGAAGTACAAAGATGTATCATGGTTTGAGGAAATTATATTGGTGGAGAGGAATGAAAGCAGATGTAGCTAAATTCGTGTCTCAATGCCTAAATTTTCAGAGGGTAAAGGTTGAACGGCAAAGATCTACAGGATTGTTACAGCCACTACCAGAACCAACATGGAAATGGGACTGCATCACTATGGACTTCGTCACCGGGTTACCATTGACTCCTCGAGTAGTTGGCACAGTCTGGGTGATCGTAGATCGTCTGACTAAGACAGCTTGCTTTATAGCTATACGACCACAGTATACCCTAGAGAGGTTAGCCAAGCTATATGTGGATAACATTGTCAGGATACATGGTGTACCTGAAAGCATCGTGTCCGATAGAGACCCATGTTTTACTTCAAAGTTTTGGGAAGGATTGCAAAAGGCTATGGGTACAACGTTGAAGTTTAGTACTGCATTTCATCCTCAGACAGACGGACAGTCGGAGCGTACTGTTCAGATTTTAGAAGACATGCTTCGAGCCTGTGTAATTGATTTCAAAGGCTCATGGGATGAGAAACTACCATTGATCGAGTTCTCTTATAACAACAGCTATCAGGCTACTATACAGATGTCACCCTATGAAGCACTGTATGGTAGGAAGTGTCAAACTCCTCTGTTTATGAATGAAGTTGGAGAACGTAGCATCGTTGGACCAGAGTTTGTTGAAGAGACTTGTTGAATGGTTGACATTATCAACGAAAGAGTTAGAACAACTCAGAATCGTTAGAAACAATATGCAGATACTCGACGTCGAGACCTTGAATTTGTTGTAGGTGATAAGGTATTCTTGAAAGTATCACCTATGTGAGGTTAAAATGATTCGAATAGAAAGGGAAGCTAAGTCCGAGATATGTCGGGCCATATGAGATTCTAGCTAAACGTGGAAAAGTGGCTTATCAGTTAGCACTACCACCATCTATGTCAAGTGTGCATGATGTATTTCATATCTCATTATTAAAGAAGTACGTCAGAGATCCAATACATGTTTTGACAGCGGATCCACCAGATCTAACTGATGATTTGACATTCGAGGTAGCACCAACTGAAATTACAAGCCGAAAGGTTCAACGACTACACAACCGTAACATATACTATGTTAAGGTCACCTAGAGGAGCCGAGATATAGAAGAAATCACATGGGAAGAAGAGAATGCGATGCGGAAGCAATATCCTCACCTTTTCGACTCGGAAGGTATGTGTAAATTTCAAGGATGAAATTTTTAATAAGAAGGGGGGAGTTGTAAGACCCGTATCGAACTAACCGGTCTAACCACCTTGTACCAGGTCTACCTATCATGGTCGGGCCAAGTGGACCAAGTACGTGAAGAAACCACAAGACCAGGTATGAAGTCTAACTAAAAAACAGTCAAATATGTGGATAGGGTCGGATGCCTAAATAGGTGTGATCGACCCCACCTCAAAAGAGTCCAACCCATGACTTTTTAGTCGTGGGGTCGCATGACTAAAAAGACGTAGGGTCGACGGATTATGCGACCCTACGAAAACAGACAGAAATTGGAAATTAGGAAACCTTCCTAACTCGAAAGGGGGCTTTCCTAAACTCATTGGGACTTATTATAGAGGGTTTTCCTCTATAAATAGGACATCCCTTAGCCTCTTTCACTCCTTTAGAACCCTAATTGAAAGTGAGAGAAAAAGAAGAGAAGGAAGAGAAGGAAACTTGAACAAGAAGACTAAGGAAGAAGAAGTTTAGAGAAACCTCTGAATCTCAGCAAACTCAAGGTATGAACCTAAATCCCTACATGAATTGGAAGCCTAGAATAGTTTATGAAGAACATAGGATTAAGAGAAACCCAAATCATCTATCCATGGACAAATTTCAAGAGATTCCATGGAGGAAATCATTATGGACAATGAATAGTGTATAAATTGTGTGAGCCATTGAACAAGCATAGGATAGACCATTATAGTAAGCCAAAGGATTCAAACATGAAGGAATGAACTTTAGAATGAAATGTCGACACAGAACACGTATGGTCGCACGTAGGGTCAAACGATATCCGACCCTACGAGACCACATGATCGACCACATGCCCTCGGGAAGTCCCAGGGAGGGTGTGGTCGCACGTATGGTCGAATGGTATCCGACCCCACCTGCGACCCTACACCCTAGGGTCGCAGAAACTGCTACCCTAGGTGCTACCCTACCCTGCGACCCTACCCCTGTGGTCGCAGAAACTGCTACCCTAGATGCTACCTCACCTGCGACCCTACAGTTTCTGTTATTCTAAACGTATTGGAATTAATTCTAATTAAAATCTATCGACTTGTTATGTCTTTCCAGTGGTTAAAAGTGAATTATAAAGCTTGAACGAGGATCTACTAGCAATCAAAGGTGAGGGAACAAGACCTAAACTAATTGGCAAATAATAAACTATTTTCGTTTATTGAGTCCAATACCATGAATGATTCTATGCTTGTATGATTGTAATGTGCATATCACATGTCATCCAATATTTCTATTATTATTGTTCATGCACATTTAATTCCATTTATTTATAACATGATGATGATGATGATGCTAGGAATAGGCATGTGAATGTATGTGTGTGGTTAGTGTACTTAATGTGAGTGGAGCATCAGGGGGAGGACATGACACTGTGGTTCATGCTGATCACCAGACTCTAGCTCTATCTCTACTCAAGTCTTGTCCACTAACATAGTCGTATCGCCATTACCTTAGCAGAACTATTACGTCATAGGGCATCAGGGGAGGTGGTCTCGAACCGTGTAGACTCTGACTCTGCCGGGGGGCCTTAACTCTATCTCTATGCACGTATTGAGGGATGCTGGGGTGAGGCCTTGGATACACTATTTGACATTGGGATTGGTTAGTTGCGAGCTCAATTTGCAAGCCCTCGCCAGCAGGGGCTTACGTGTTGGTATGGGTAGGGCATCAGGGGAGGTGTGATGCGGTGCAGTCCTAAGCACTTTAGTTCTATCCCAATTCCATGGTGGGTGCATGTGGGGGCGGCAATGGTGTTTGATCCATTGGGTGGTTCCACACATTCGTGTATAGAGGTGCGGCGACCACCTTTCTTTTCTATTACACATTGCAAACTTATGAACCAGACCAAAGATATGAATTAAATGCATGCATATGTTTGTTGCATTATTTTGTTTGCTCACTAAGCTGTGATGTGTGCTCACCCTTTCAACGTCGAATATTTTTAATTGATGATGCAGGTACTACCGTGGAAGATTATATGAATGCTCTGATATATAGACATGCGGCGGTGATGGATGCAGAAGTTGTGATGGAGTCGCATGATTCGTCATGCGAGTGCAACTCATTCGTTTTCGATATGTTTTTGGTTTAATTATACAGACAATGTAATTGATTAAATTACTTTACTTTATGTCTTAGTCAATGAAAGATAATTGTATAATTTATTTATATTATCATCCTTAGACTCTCAGTTTGTTTAATATTAAAAACTTCCTCTATTGTTTATTTACTCTGATTATTGTGTGGATGTGTATAGTTTGAGCAAACAGACACAGCTTATTCGAGATCCTGGTTGAACCGTTGGTTTATTGACGGTTTATCACACCATTCTGAATAGTGTGGAATTGGGGTGTGACAATTCTCGCCATGGGTGTCAAGGTAGGTGGTAGTACTACAAAAGGTATAACTTGAGCAAAAATAGTTGGCACGGGCAGTACTTATGGGGGCACACGTACAGTGGCAATCGGTACTGGAGTAAGAATTTGATTGGCAGGTGGTGGCATTGACACCTGAGCGGGTTCTAGGACGGGAACAATTGGGGCTGCTAGAACAAAAGTAACCAAAGGAGTTGCTTCCCCACGAAGCACAACTATAAGCCCAGTCATTAACTGCTAGTTGGAGAATGAGGTCATGGGTGAAGTTTCCCATTATTACTATAACATCCGCTGCTGACAGCACCGGTGGTAGTGGCGGTGCTACAGGTATTGACTCATTATTTACCTCAGGTGGAGGTACTGGTTCTTATGTTACCCCCTCTGGGGGCATTGCTCTCTGCGGTGTTAAGTTCACTTCACCTTCTTCTGGTATTAGGAGCTATGAGTTGGAATCTTCTGCTTAGACCTGAAAATTTTTAGATGGTCAGTCGACTCATGGTATGAATGTTCTAAAATTACATCATGCAATGCGGATAACATGTTTAAAGCTCAAATTAGAATTGTTCAAATGCATTGCTGATGAATCAGACGATCGAACATTCAACATAGAGTGAAAGTAACAAAAAGGGACATGCGGCACATGACTGACCACAGCTCTGACAAGTGAGGGGCATGCGGCTGATGTTCGACTGCATGTCACTGTCTTGATTTGAAAAGAGACGTGACTTTATTTTTCTCATTTCTCTTGGTGCGGTGCTAGGGTGTCACACCCCAATTCTGTACTGTTCAGAATGGTGTGATGAACTGCTAAATAACCAACGGTTCAACCAGGATCTCTAATAGACCATCCCCGCGTTATCCAAACTTTACACACATCCACAATCATAATCAGAGTAAATACACAATAGCGGAAATCTTATAAATAAATGAACTGAGAACTAAGATGATATTATTAATTTAATAGCAAATTATTCTGTATCAACCGGGACATAAGTAAATATCAATACAGGTCTTTAATAAATCCAAATAAAAAAATCTATAAAAATATCTAATCAAATACACAGGAGTTGCACTCGCAAGAGGAGTCGTGTGTATCATCTTCAACTCCAGCGTCCATTACTGCTATATTCTCGTACGCAGACGCGTTCATATAATCTTCGACTGTGTAACCTGCATCATCAACTAAAAATATTCGACGTCGAGGGGTGAGCACACAACACGGCTCAGTGAGTAGCCAAAACAATGCAACAATACATATGCATGCAAAAAGTCAATTTATATCTTTGGTCTGGTTTATAGTTTGCAATGTGCAATAGAAAGGTTGGGTGGTCAAAGGTTAACGTTTATTGACACCGCCTCTATACACAGGGTGTGGAAGCCCGCCCAAAGGTTAACGTTTATCGTCGTCCCCACCTACCCTACCATAACATTATACAACAAAGGTTAACGTTTATTGCTATATAATGCTATACCAACACGTAAGCCCCTGTTAGCGAGGGCTTGCAAACTGGGCTCGCTACTAACCAATCCTAATGCCAAACAGTGTATCCGAGGCCTCACCCCAGCATCCCTCAGAACATCCATAGAGATAGAGCTAAGGCCCCCCGGTAGAGTCAGAGACTACAAGGACCGAGACCACCTCCCCTGATACTCTACGACATAATAGTTCTGCTAAGGTAATGGCGATACGACGATGTCAATGCACAAGACTTGAGTTAGAGATAGAGCTAAAGTGCTGAGACCCGCCAAAGGTTAACGTTTATTGACGTTCTCATCACACCTCCCCTGATACTCGCTCGCATCAAATACATCAACCACACACATACAAGCACATGCCTATTCCTATCATCATCATCATCATCATGTTATAACAATAAAGTAAATATGCATGAACAAGTAATAGAAATATTGGATGGCATGCTGTATGCACATTACAAACATATTCGCATAGAATCAAACATGGCATAAGACTCAAGAATAGAAAACAGTTTATTATTAACCAATTTAGTTTGGAGTTAAGGTTCTTCACCTTAGCTTGCTAAAAGATACTTTTCCAAGCTTTAGAATCACCGTTATAACGTTATTATATTGCTAGCAAACCTAACAAAGTCGATAGAATTTAATTAGAATTAATTCAGAATTTAAAACCATTCTGTCAACTGAGGGTCGATGCTAGGGTCGATGGGTCTATCGACCCTCCCCTCATTCTGGACTTCCCGAATGCTGAGGGTCGATGGTCAGAAACACCTAGGGTCGGATGGTCTATCGACCCTCGGTGCGACCCTCGGTGCACTCTGGTCCAGTTTCCACATTTTAATCCATTCTTCGTGTTTGGGGTCCTATGGCTTGCTTCCTACATTCATTCAACAGTCATTCCATGGTCTAGAACCATGTATAATCCATCTAAATAGTTTTCGTGCATCCTCCTATGGTTTCCCATGAAAACCTAACCATGGATGGATGGTTTGGGTTTCTCCAAAATCCTACACTCAACCATATCTAACCTAAGGTTTGTAGAAACTCATGGAATTAGTATCCATACCTGAGAAGATTAATCTTTCTATATAACTCTTCTCCTTTTTGCTAAGTCTTCCTCCTTGTCTCCTTTCTTCCTCTTTTCCTTCTTCTCTCTTTCTCTCAATTCAATTAGGATTGTGAAAGGAGTGAAAGTGGCTTAGGGACGTCCTTTAAATAGACTAGGAACATCCTAAATAAGTCCCATTGAGATTTGGAAAGAATCCCACTCGAAAATTAGGAAATTTCCTAATTTCTATATCCGTCAGAAACCGAGGGTCGATGGGAGGGTCGATGATCCCGTCGACCCTAGGGTCTTAAGCTGTCCGACCCTCCCTTAAAATCTGAGGGTCTGACATTCTGTTTTGGGAGGTCCGACCCTACTTGGCTGGGTATGTGACCCTCCCCTAAAATTAAGTGTTTTTGGGTCGATTTTATACCTGGGATCTCGATCTCCATCACGCCCTTGGTCTACTTGACTCGACCATGATGGGTAAACCTGGTTCAAGGTGGTAAGACCGGGTTAGTTTGACACGGGTCTTACAACTCCCCCCAACTTATAAAAATTTCGTCCTCGAAATTGTACGTACCTTCTGAATCAAACAAGTGAGGGTATTGCTTTCGCATTGCATTCTCTTCTTCCCATGTAACTTCTTCCATGTCTCTACTTTTCCATGTGACCTTAACATAGTAGATATCTCTGTTGCGTAGACGTTGAACCTTTCGACTGGTGATTTCTGTTGGTATTACTTCGAATGTCAAATCATCAGTCAATTCTAGCAAATCTACGGTCAACACGTGCATCGAATCCTTGACATACTTCTTCAATAGAGAAATGTGAAATACGTCGTGCACACTTGACATAGATGGTGGTAGTGCCAACTGATAAGCTACTTTTCCACGCTTAGCTAGAATTTTGTATGGCCCGATATATCTTGGACTTAATTTTCCTTTCTGTCCGAACCTCTTCAATCCTCTCATAGGCGATACCTTCAAAAATACTTTATCACCTACGGCGAACTCTAGATCTCTTCGTCGAGTATCTGCATATTGCTTCTGACGGTTCTGAGCTGTTTTCACTCTCTCCTTGATGATGTCGACCCCTCGACAAGTCTCTTCAACAAATTCCAGTCCAACAATACTACGTTCTCCAACTTCATTCCAAAACAAAGGAGTTCGACACTTTCTTCCATACAGTGCTTCATAAGGTGACATCTGTATAGTAGCCTGATAGCTGTTATTGTAAGTGAACTCGATCAATGGTAACTTTTCGTCCCATGATCCTTTGAAATCAATCACACATGCTCGTAGCATATCTTCTAGAATCTGGATTGTACGCTCCGACTGTCCGTCTGTCTGTGGGTGGAATGCAGTACTGAACTTCAATGTTGTACCCATAACCTTTTGCAGTCCTTCCCAAAATTTGGAGGTAAATCGTGGATCTCTATCGGACACAATAATTTCTGGTACACCGTGTAACCGAACAATATTATCCACATACAGCTTTGCTAACCTTTCCAGTGTATACTGGGGTCGTATCGGTATGAAGCGAGCTGTCTTAGTCAGATGGTCCATAATCACCCAAACTACGTCAACTACTCGAGGAGTCAATGGTAGTCCTGTGACGAAGTCCATAGTGATGCAGTCCCATTTCCATGCTAGTTCCGGTAATGGCTGTAACAGTCCTGCGGGTCTTTGTCGTTCTGCCTTTACCTTCTGACAATTTAAGCATTGAGACACGAACTTGGCTACATCTGCCTTCATTCCCCTCCACCAATACAGTTTCTTTAGATCATGATACATTTTTGTACTTCCAGGATGTATCGAGTAGATGGTGGTATGGGCTTCCTTCATCAGTTGGTGTCTAATGTCCATATTCTCTGTTTCAGGTACACATATTCTCCCTTTATATTTCAGTACCTTCTCGTTATCTAAGGTGAACTCAGAGTTGGTCCTACCTTTCTCAATATCTTCTTGTACTGTTCTCAGATAAGGATCTGCTTTGATAGCTGTCTTCACTTCATCCACTATATCCGGTATAATCTTCAATGCCGCGAACATATTAGAAAATCGATGAATAAACCATTGGCTAGCTGATTCATCTGTTGTATCTATCATATATTGTTCGTTGTCGTGATTAAACACCATTCCGTTGGTATACATTGCTGCAGTCGTACTAACTTCTCCTTGAGATTTTATCATTGTTTTTCTGCTTAATGCATCCACTACTACGTTCGCTTTCCCCGGATGATACTGGATATCACAATCATAGTCTTTCAATAGTTCCAGCCATATTCTTTGTCTCATATTCAACTCCTTCTGATTAAATAGATAAGTAAGACTTTTATGGTCCGACTTAATCTGAAATTTCTCTCCGTATAGGTAGTGTCTCCATATCTTGACAGCATGTACTACTGCCGCTAACTCCAAATCATGAGTGGGTTAATTTTTCTCATGTACCTTCAACTGTCTCGAGGCATATGCAACTACTTGCTCTCCTTGCATAAGCACACATCGTAGTCCAAATCCCGATGCATTAGTGTATAAGGTAAATGTCTGTCCTGGAACGGGAATGGTCAAAATTAGGGCGGATATCAATCTGGTCTTCAGTGTTTGAAAACTCTTTTCACACTTATCCGTCCATACAATTTTTCTCCTTTCTTGGTCAAACTGGTGAGAGGTACGACAATCCGAGAATAGTTTTCTACGAATCTCTGATAATATCCAGCTAGACCCAGAAAACTTCTAATTTCTGAAACACTCTTTGGTGCTTCCCACTTTATGATAGCCTCGATCTTACTGGGGTCCACTTTGATTCCTTCAGCAGATACTACATGGCCTAAAAAGGCGACTTCACTTAGCCAAAACTCACACTTCGAAAATTTGGCGCATAACTTCTCTTTCCTTAAACGCTGTAGGGCTGCGTTTAGGTTCTTGATATGGGTTTCCTTGTCTTTGGAGTACACCAATATGTCATCAATAAATACTATCACCGACGTATCCAACATATCGTGGAAAACTCGGTTCATAAGTTCCATGAATGTTGCCGGTGCATTTGTTAATCCGAAGGACATCACTAAGAACTCATAATGTCTGTATCTTGTCCTGAAAGCTATCTTCGGGATGTCACCTTCTTTAATCTTCAGTTGATGATAGCCTGATCGAAGATCGATCTTTGAAAATACCTTCGCTCCTTGTAACTGATCGAACAAGTCATCGATCCTGGGTAGTGGATATCGATTCTTGATTGTCAGCATATTCAACTCTCGATAGTCGATACATAATCGAACACTACCATCCTTCTTCTTTGCGAACAACACCGGTGCTCCCCATGGAGATATACTAGGTCTAATATAACCCTTATCCAACAGTTCTTGTAATTGCACTTTTAATTCCTTCAGTTCAGTAGGAGCCATTCTATACGGTGCTTTTGATACCGGTGCGGCTCCAGGTGCCAGGTCTATTACAAACTCCGTGGCCGATCGGGTGGTAATCCAGGTAGTTCCTCCGAAAATACATCAGAAAAATCTCGCACGACATCAATATCTTCCATTCGTGGCACGTCCTTGGTTAGGTCGACCACTGATACTAGATATCCGACCGCTCCCTTTTCAAGGCACTTCTTAGCCTTCAATGCGGAAAGTATGAGCTTGCGTCTCCGGGGAAGTTTGGTTCCCGAGAAACTGAATTTTGCTCCTTCTTTGTCTTTGAACGTTAGCTTCTTCTCGGCGCATAACAGATTTGCAGAATGCCGAGCTAACCAGTCCATTCCCAAGATGTCATCGAAGTCTGCCATCTCAAGTTGTATTAAAGTTGCATTCAAGGTTTTCTCGCCAATGAGAACTGGACATGGTCCATAACCTTTCTCTAATTCCACTTCTAATCCCATCGGTGACCGTACAAGTAACTTGTAGTCTAATGTTTTGATGGGTAAATTGGTCTTCTTTCTAAACGACACAGATATAAATGAATGCGTAGCTCCTGAATCAAAGAGTACTCTGGCGGGTACGCCATTTATAGGTACGATACCTGTGACCACATCGGGCGATGCGGCTGCATCCTCTGATGTAACAGCATATACCCGTTCTTGAGGTAATTGCTTCTTGGGTTTTGGACATTCTCTTGCCATATGCCCTGGTTGATTGCAGTTATAACATTTTGGGGCTTCAAAATTTGGCTTTGGCTGTGGTTGAGCTGCGGAAGTAGACTTTGGTGCAGTAGCAAAATTCTGAGGACGAAAAGGTTTATACGTCCTATTATTGCCTCCGTTATACGAATTCCCAGTTGGCCTTTTGATGCCTTTGTTTTGAGTGCAACAACTCTCTTTCTGGCTCGATTCAATCACTCGAGCGATCTGGACAGCTTCATTATATATTGTCTTTTCTAATCCCAGAACATTTTCTCTTGCACTCTTTTACAGACATGATTCATATCCATCCATTTAACAATATCAAAACAAATTCTCCATCACTTCATCTGAGTTTCATTGGCTATAACATTTAATCTGAATCCAATCATCTTCCTTCCAATAATCCCATTATCACTAAACATCTTTATCAACAAAGGTCAGGGAGTTTATAAATCAGAATGTGCATCCAAAATAATTCTTTTCCTTCTTTCAATTATCATAATGACAACCACTTGCTTTATCTAGTGAATCTAGGTTTCAAGGATCAGGAGTAAATCTGTGGTAATCCAACCGGCATCAAAAGATCATTAAATTGTACGGTGGTCCAAATATATGAAAATAGAGGTTCTACAGTTCTTGACCTCATGGTTATAGGTTCTATTGAATATATAATGCCATTGGTCGAGGCACTACAAGAGTAAATCTGGAGAAAGATTTCACACATCAGTAATCAGATATAATCTTGGAGAAAAATTTCGTACATCAATAAATCAGGTGTAAATCGAAAAGACGTACGCTCAACATGATTAAACATTTAACTGTTCATTCAGTTCATATCTTTGTTCATGTTGTTGATCATGAGAGTGGTTCAGATTGGTATAATCAGGACTAAGACTAAAGAAACAATATCTATAACTCCAATTGACAGGTTAAATCAAGAAGGTATCCTGTCAAGACACGAGAATTTAAAATCTGGTATGTGCATCCTCTATAATCATAAGAGTAAATCAATAATGCACCGCATCCTATATAATCATATCCAGTTATGTGGCCATAATCCTCTTATCTCTGTTTGGATTTAGCCCGAGATCTTTTCCTTTACCTTTGCAGGGAATTTGGCATTACTAGCCATTTTTCTCTTCCTTTGTCATACATCGAGTTTCACATCTTGTGAGTACCAACTCGGCATTTAATTTTTCTGTTTTACAGATGCTTCCTTCTTGCTACTGTACTATATCCTTGTATACTTGGATAACTACCCACTTATAGATAATACCCTAAATTGTTTGTTTATTAGGATAATTCTTGGTCTCCTCTTTCTGTGTGAGTGTATATATATGGTTCCACCTTTTATATGTACATTATTGTCTTGTTTAATTTCTGTCTCAACCAACACTGGTGCTTATGGTTTGTTTGTATTAAAGCTTTTAATTTATCCTAACTCAGTTCACAATGGTCTTGAATGTGTGTCAGTTCGACAGGCAAGGCCTGAGAAGCTCTGATACCAAGTTGTCACACCCTAATTCTGCACTGTTCAGAACGGTGTGATGAACCGCTAAATAACCAACGGTTCAACCAGGATCTCTAATAGACCATCCCCGCGTTATCCAAACTTTACACACATCCACAATCATAATCAGAGTAAATACACAATAGCGGAAATCTTATAAATAAATGAACTGAGAACTAAGATGATATTATTAATTTAATAGCAAATTATTCTGTATCAACCGGGACATAAGTAAATATCAATACAGGTCTTTAATAAATCCAAATACAGAAATCTATAAAAATATCTAATCGAATACACAGGAGTTACACTCGCAAGAGGAGTCGTGTGTATCATCTTCAACTCCAGCGTCCATTACTGCTATATTCCCGTACGCAGACGCGTTCATATAATCTTCGACTGTGTAACCTGCATCATCAACTAAAAATATTCGACGTCGAGGGGTGAGCACACAACACGGCTCAATGAGTAGCCAAAACAATGCAACAATACATATGCATGCAAAAGTCAATTTATATCTTTGGTCTGGTTTATAGTTTGCAATGTGCAATAGAAAGGTTGGGTGGTCAAAGGTTAACGTTTATTGACACCGCCTCTATACACAGGGTGTGGAAGCCCGCCCGAAGGTTAACGTTTATCGTCGTCCCCATCCACCCTACCATAACATTATACAACAAAGGTTAACGTTTATTGCTATATAATGCTATACCAACACGTAAGCCCCTGTTAGCGAGGGCTTGCAAACTGGGCTTGCTACTAACCAATCCTAATGCCAAACACTATATCCAAGGCCTCACCCCAGCATCCCTCAGAATGCACATAGAGATAGAGCTAAGGCCCCCCGGTAGAGTCAGAGACTACAAGGACCGAGACCACCTCCCCTGATACTCTACGACATAATAGTTCTGCTAAGGTAATGGCGATACGACGATGTCAATGCACAAGACTTGAGTTAGAGATAAATCTAAAGTGCTGAGACCCGTCAAAGGTTAACGTTTATTGACGTTCTCATCACACCTCCCCTAATACTCGCTCGCATCAAATACATCAACCACACACATACAAGCACATGCCTATTTCTATCATCATCATCATCATCATGTTATAACAATAAAGTAAATATGCATGAACAAGTAATAGAAATATTGGATGGCATGCTGTATGCACATTACAAACATATTCGCATAGAATCAAACATGGCATAGGACTCAAGAATAGAAAACAGTTTATTATTAACCAATTTAGTTTGGAGTTAAGGTTCCTCACCTTAGCTTGGTAAAAGATACTTTTTCAAGCTTTAGAATCACCGTTATAACGTTATTATATTGCTAGCAAACCTAACAAAGTCGATAGAATTTAATTAGAATTAATTCAGAATTTAAAACCATTCTGTCAACTGAGGGTCGATGCTAGGGTCGATGCTAGGGTCGATGGGTCTATCGACCCTCCCCTCATTCTGGACTTCCCAAATGCTGAGGGTCGATGGTCAGAAACACCTAGGGTCGGATGGTCTATCGACCCTCGGTGCGACCCTCGGTGCACTCTGGTCCAGTTTCCACTTTTTAATCCATTCTTCGTGTTTGGGGTCCTATGGCTTGCTTCCTACATTCATTAAACAGTCATTCCATGGTCTAGAACCATGTATAATCCATCTAAATAGTTTTCGTGCATCCTCCTATGGTTTCCCATGAAAACCTAACCATGGATGGATGGTTTGGGTTTCTCCAAAATCCTACACTCAACCATATCTAACCTAAGGTCTGTAGAAACTCATGGAATTAGTATCCATACCTGAGAAGATTAATCTTTCTCTGTAACTCTTCTCCTTTTTGCTAAGTCTTCCTCCTTGTCTCTTTTCTTCCTCTTTTCCTTCTTCTCTCTTTCTCTCAATTCAATTAGGGTTGTGAAAGGAGTGAAAGTGGCTTAGGGACGTCCTTTAAATAGACTAGGAACATCCTAAATAAGTCCCATTGAGATTTGGAAAGAATCCCACTCGAAAATTAGGAAATTTCCTAATTTATATCCGTCAGAAACCGAGGGTCGATGGGAGGGTCGATGATCCCGTCGACCCTAGGGTCTTAAGCTATCCGAACCTCCCTTAAAATCTGAGGGTCTGACATTCTGTTTTGGGAGGTCCGACCCTACTTGGCTGGGTATGCGACCCTCCCCTAAAATTAAGTGTTTTGGGTCGATTTTATACCTGGGATCTTGATCTCCATCACGCCCTTGGTCCACTTGACTCGACCATGATGGGTAAACCTGGTTCAAGGTGGTATGACCGGGTTAGTTTGACACGGGTCTTACATAGGGTGTGACGAAAAGAAGGTGCACACCATCCAAAATTTGTTCTTGGAGGCTTTCTTGGTGGTTTCTTCCCTCAATCCTTTTCTTTATCATCTCTACACCTTGGTAAGGTAAGCTTCTCAAACCGACTTCCATTTTTCTTTACCCTAGGTTAGGCTTTTGTCGATTTCTTATAATTTTCCTCATGTAATTGCTTAAAACAATGGGGCTTTGCTATCTCAACATGCTAAGGAGTGTTTTCCATGCTTTCTTTCTTATTTAGACTTTGTTTCTTCGATTTGTATGCTTGCCCAAATCCACAATCGAGATTTTTCTCCTTTTCTCCCAAAATCGAATTTGGTTTGTGCTTGACTTTTATTTTCTTTCACTCTACTAGAGATTAAAACACTCTTTGAGATATGCAATGGTGATTGGGGTGTGTGGAGAATATTTAACAAAGTTGTTTTTGGTCATATACATGTTTTTCCCAATTTTGCCTATGGCCCATCTTTGATTTTTGATACCAAATTATGTTCCAATGTTCTATACTATTTCTTTCATCTCCTTGGCACATTATCTTTCTCATTTTTGTTCGATTGTTCATCTATTAATAATGAATTTGTTCTTCTTTGGGTAGGTTTCCATCATTTGACTAATCACTCATATAGTATGGCTGCCCTAGACATACCCGCATCTACTGGGGTAGAGTCTTCTACTGCAAGGGTGGTTAGATAGTCAGGACCCTCTCTACCTACATATGATCCTTTCCACTTCAGATCAATAGAGGCAGCTGCAGCTTGGCCTACTTTTGAGCACAGATCAGTAGAGCTAGGCCATTTTATTATTCTTGATAAGCTGGACAGATTTGATGTTTTCCAGGCCTTCACTGATATGGGTTGGTTGCCTGTGATGGGTTTAGCATGCTTATACAGGTTAACATGGTTTACCGCTTCTATTGTAACTTACAAGTGGATAGAGGGATGGAAGAGTTAGCAGTTGGTTCCACTTTGTAGAATTCTAGTTGAGTCAAGGGCCGAGATATCGTTCTTACCATTCCTTAGTTAGCATGCAGTTTAGGGATTTCTGTTGAGGGAGAGATGGTATATGTGGAGCCAAAAATTCCAATAGTGGGCAAGTGAGAGCTTGCAGAGATATGCGAGCAGATGATGCTGGGTCTAGAGTTGCATAAGAGCAACTGCAGTTAGGTTCCCAAGGTTTACAGTCGCATTATACAGCATTACATCATGCCTAGGGGCAGACACCGAGATGCGATTGTGTACTTTTAAGAGTTCGTGGCTTACTACATCACTGTACGACATCAGATTTGCCTTCCTTATCTGATCATGAGGACTATGATTACTTTACCACTGTATTCTTGGACTGGTAGTCTCCCTTATGGTCTGTTGCTTACCCAGTTGTTCTTTAACATGGGGTTCAACCTATCTTTAGAGCTTGACGAGGAGACTGGTGTTTATACTAACTTTGGTTGGGATTCGCTACATAAGCTCAGGCTTTAAGATGTAGTACTCAGCAATGATGAGTTAGAGTGGCATCCTCAACTATGACCAGTACATAGACTTAGGCCAGTCAGGAGAGTGCGACATAGAGTGGTTGTATCTTCTTCTTCAGAGAGTGAGCCAGTAGTACCTAGTCATAGTAGGGATCCTTCTCCTATGCATGTAGTTCTAGCGAGGAAACTCCATCTGGGCCAGTTGCAGAGGATGTGGCTGATTCTACTGATGAACAAGAGTGTTCATCACATTCTAGAGGTGATGATGATGAGGTAACAGTGGCTGTAGCCCCCTAGGCAGGGGTTTCTGAGATTACATGTCACACCCCAATTCCACACTATTCAGAATGGTGTGACGAATAGCTAATAAACCAACGGTTCAACCAGGATCTCAAATAGGCTGTGTCTGTTTGCTTAAACCATACATATCCACGACAATAATCAAAGTAAATACACAAAAGCGGAAGTCTTAAATATTAAATGAATTGAGAATCTAAATGTGATAAAATAAATAATTTAACAAATTATTCTCAAAAAGACTGAGACATAAACTTAAATATTTAATTCAAATACATTGTCTGTATAATCCAAATACAAGTCTAATAAAAAATACAGGAGTTGCACTCGCATATCGAATCATGCGACTCCATCATCACTTCAATGTCCATTGCCGCCGCTTTTCCGTACACAGGAGCATTCATGTAGTTTTCAACCGTGGTACCTGCATCATCAACTAAAATATTCGACATCAAAAAGGGTGAGCATACATCATTGCTCAGTGAGCAAACAAAACAATGCAACAAACATATGCATGCATTCAATTCATATATGGGGTCTGGTTTATAAGTTTGCAATGTGTTATAGAAAGGTTCGAAGGCCGCCTCACCTCTATACACGAGTGTGTGAAGCAGCCCAATGAATATCGGCAACGTCGTCCCACATGCAACCACCATGGAAATAGTGTACCCAATGGGTATCGGCATTAAAGTACCACATGCCCCCATACCGACACGTAAGCCTCTATTGGCGAGGACTTGCAAACTGGGCTCGCAACTAACCAATCTTAA